>JAWWMW010072387.1:0-14040 GCA_035048345.1 Echeveria elegans | reverse complement strand
AAATAATTTTAAAAATAGTGAATATTTATCAGTTGACCTGAACTGACTTTAAATTAATGTCAAAAGAACAGAGCCTACAGTGTGACAATCTACACACATTCTGATAGTTTGAGGATAAACAATGCACAAAAATTAATACCAAGTCCGTAGATTAAGTGGCCGGAATAGAGAATTGTGTTGGCTGTTATGCTTGGGTAGAAAACTAGTAGTCATTGGTTCACCGCACATCCTTGCATCTGCTAGAACAGCATTTTACATGGATTGTTGTCGGAAGGTGGTTGGGCATTGGCAGTGAATTTTTTTGGTGACTTCTATTTTCAGTAGCTTCATTGATTTTTCACTAGATCTGGTTTGTGAATTCACCCACTGGTGGTTGCTTGGTCATTCTTAACAAGCTGTCTTTAACTTCTAGTCAGGAAGAGCATCTTAATGACAAGTTTTGGTTTTGTTGCTACGTGTAACCCATGTTGTATGCTCCGTGTAATACATTGAATTCTCTACCGGATTTTCCAGTACAAAATTGTAAGTGTTCTTACATGCGACAAATGTTGTGGGGACTGGGTCTGAATTCTCTTTTGTTTGGTAAAGATTTTAGGGTATTACTTGTCAGATAAACATTGTAGCTGCAGATGAGTACATGTGATTGAACATCAATAAGCAATTTTTATTTTGGGAATTTATATGGTTTTTGTTTTTTTGAGATGATTTACTTGATTAATTGTGTTAGGGTATTACATGTCAGATAAACATTGTAGCTGCAGATGAGTACATGTGTTTGAACATTAATTTATGCAATTTTTGTTTTGGGAAATTATATGGTTTTTGAGATGATTTACTTGATTAATTGTGTTGTGTTAATCAGCAATTGTCCCTGAAAGGGTTCGCTGGAGATACAGCCAAGGCGCATGCCAGAACAAGCATGATTGCCGGTGAAGCAGTGAGCAACATTAGAACCGTGGCTGCGTTCAATGCTCAAGACAAGGTTCTATCCCTTTTTGGCAAAGAGCTCCACATCCCACAGCAACGAAGTCTGCAGCGCAGTCAATCCTCTGGTCTTCTATTTGGTATTTCCCAGCTTGCTCTTTATGGATCCGAAGCTTTGATTCTCTGGTATGGTGCACACCTTGTAAGTATAGGGTTATCCACCTTCTCTAAGGTTATAAAGGTGTTTGTGGTTTTGGTAATCACTGCCAATTCAGTAGCAGAAACTGTCAGTCTCGCACCTGAGATTATTCGTGGTGGAGAAGCTGTAGGTTCGGTGTTCTCAATATTGGATCGCACAACTAGGATTGATCCAGATGACCCAGAGGCTGAACCTGTTGAGACACTACGAGGAGATATTGAGCTACGACATATAGATTTTTCATACCCTTCAAGGCCTGATGTTGCTGTGTTCAAGGACTTCAGCCTCAGAATTCGTGCTGGGAGGAGTCAAGCACTGGTTGGAGCCAGTGGGTCTGGCAAGAGCTCTGTAATATCACTTATAGAACGGTTCTATGACCCCAATGCAGGAAAAGTCATGATTGACGGGAAAGACATCAGGCGGATGCACTTGAAGTCTCTGAGGCTCAAAATCGGTTTAGTACAACAAGAACCTGTTTTATTTGCCACTACCATTTTTGAAAATATTGCCTATGGGAAGGAAAGCGAAGTAACTGAAGCTGAAGTCATCGAAGCAGCACGTGCAGCTAATGTGCACGGATTTGTCAGCGCCTTACCAAACAGCTACCAAACTCAAGTAGGTGAACGAGGAGTACAGCTCTCTGGCGGCCAAAAACAAAGGATCGCAATTGCAAGAGCTGTCCTCAAGAACCCCACAATCCTTCTCCTAGACGAGGCTACAAGTGCACTAGACGCAGAATCTGAATGCGTCCTCCAAGAAGCCTTGGAGAAGCTCATGAGGGGTCGAACCACTGTTGTTGTGGCCCATAGATTGTCCACTATCAGAGGAGTGGACAGCATCGCCGTTGTGCAAGATGGACGCATAGTGGAACATGGCTGCCACTCTGATTTAGTCAGTCGGACTGATGGAGCTTATTACAGACTGTTGCAGCTACAGCCTCAACACATGTAAAGAAGACTCTACTTGGTGTGGTTTCATGTTTTTAACGCAAGGGTTTAGGGTTCCTCATAATGTTTATGCTCTTGTTGTAATAAAGATTCTAAGTAGATAACTGATGGCATTTGATGAATCACTAAACCCTATAGCACCATTGGCAAGAACGTAAATGCAGTTAGTTCTCAAATGGAAC
Organism: Echeveria elegans; assembly: GCA_035048345.1. Taxonomy (NCBI): domain Eukaryota; kingdom Viridiplantae; phylum Streptophyta; class Magnoliopsida; order Saxifragales; family Crassulaceae; genus Echeveria; species Echeveria elegans. The sequence goes on along the minus strand of JAWWMW010072387.1, from coordinate 11,788 downwards.
ATTTGATTTGTGCCCAAGAAAAAACCTACCCTTCACCTCTAAGGCTGATGTTTTGTTTAATCATATGTTGCACCGCATACTGGCTGCACAGTGCCTTACTCCAAAACTAGAAATGCATGTGACTTCACCCACTGATTGAAGCAGACAAGGTGGTCAGAGGATGCTCTTCAAGGCCATATGCTATGTTGTAGTTGTACAAAGGAGACCAACTGAAGACTTACTGACATCAACATTCTAGTAGTACAAGTGAGAAGTTGTACATTGTTCAGTCCAGTTTAACAAACGGGGCTCACAGAACTCGAATAATCTCTTAAGCCATCACGAGAAATTAAGTATACCAAAGCTTAGGTTGATGAGTAGAGGAATATGCAAAGGCAGCACGAGATTCCTGAGTAGTTACAACACCATCAAGACAATATTAGGCGAAACCGGATGATTTCCCTGGATTTGTATCCCTCCAACTTAGGCTGTCATTCCCTCGAGGCCTCGAAATTATCTAGCGAATCCTTTTTCCTGCTACAGTTGGAAATCATTTGTTAAAACTCTGCCAATAAGTTCACAAATTGAGAATACACAAATTCTTGACAGATTGCAGTGGCTTTAAGACATAAAAAGGTTCCTCTAATCCATTGGAAACAGAAAATCATAATGTCTTAAAGTATGAAACTGTTTTGAAGTTGTCTTTTTTTTTTTAAGGGGATCGCAGGATTTCATTCATACCCCCAAGAGCTCTCTCCATATGAAACTTAGTCTTCAAAGGATGCCGCTTTTGTGTGTATATTGGGTCAACGAAAACGGAGAACCCATTAGAGTGTTGGATCCAGTAGAGATGTACAAATTTTGATCGGATCGTCAATTCGGTCAGGTCCGAGGTTCGCATGTTTTCAATTTTATCAGACAATGCATGGATGAGACTGAACCGCAATTTCCTTGAAAAAAAATCAACTAATTTGTCTCGGACCGGAGTGGAACAGACCGTAATTTTATGAGTCGGACTCGGTCCTTCTAAACTCATGCCATGTAGTCATGTAGATGTGGATCACACAACCAGAACTAAACAAAAATGTAGCACGTGATGGCTTTGGTGTTTATCTCTTGCTACCAAACAAAGAGGTGAATGTACTAGGAAGTTTAGGTTCCAAACAAAGAGGTGAATGGAGTTGCATACCAAGATGTCCGGTCTCATGGGGCTCTCTAATACACACATTAGGGTTTAGGATTTTAGGTTCATGGGTTTTTATTTAATTATTTAATTAATGGGCTGAATTGTTTTGTTAGATTTTTTTAGTGTTCTTTTAAACACTTTTAATAGTGATGTTGGAAGGAATAGAGCAGCTTTCAACAATTAACTTTAATTTCAAAGGGACGTTAGGATTAATAGAAAGTTGCATTTTTTCAACATTCTCTTGCATCTTTGATTTGGCTTCTGTCAACAATTTCCCGACAACATGACACCGGTAATGAGGGCTCAACAACGAGCTCGTATCAATTTGATATCAGATTCCATCGATCCAATGACGACCGAGGGATAGGCGACGGAGGAGATGATGGCACATATGATGGCGGCAATTCTTGGAATTTTCTATCACCGTCAATGCAGTGGCGAAGCAATTGGCTCCGATCACGATGACCCTGACCGCTCTCCAAGGCAGCGTAGTGGGAACAAGTGCAGGTGAAGGCGGCGATGGCTGATCTATTTGAGGAACAACGCGAGGAGAGGGAGCGAGCAACGGGACGATGGCGGCGCCTTAGGCGGAGAAGACAGTCATGACGCATGATTTGGTCGAGCTCTCGACGAAGGTGGCAAGATCTACGACAGTCAATGAAGATGGCGATGACCATCCATTTGTTGTGTCAAGCGCCACATAGGAATATCAATCGATGGGAACAGTGGCAGTCCTGACGGGAATGACGGCAAGATGGAGATGTAGTCCCACCGTTCGTCTACTAGCAGGCGGAGTCACCGGTGGAAAGACAGTGTCAGGGATTGGTCTTACCACTACCCGCACTTGTGTTTGGGTTTTCGAGTCCTCAACAAGATAACTGCCAAGAACAAGTGGAGGCATACCCGCAGTTGAAGCTTGAGGTCAAGCTCTTAGTCAAAGAGGGGAGTAATGATATAGACTACATTTTAGGGTTTTAGGTTTATGAGCTTTTATTTAATTTATTTGATTAGTGGGCTGAATTATTTTGTTAGAGTTCTTAAAACACTATTAATAGTGATGTCGTGCAAAGGAATCGAGCAGATTCCAACAATTAATCTTAATCTCAAAAAGAGGTTAGGATTACTAGGAAGTCACGTTTTTTCAACAATCCCTTCTATCTTTGATTTGACTTTTGTCGATATTTTTTCGGCAACACGACATCGGTAACGAGGACTCAACGACGAGCTCGTATCACTCTCCGTGAAAGTCCTCATCGTCTAACTTGGTTCACACTATCATCTTGCTGTGTCTTGTTCCCAAGCTCAAGCTTGGCCTTGGTGCATTGATTAATGATCATTCTTTTGTATTTACATTTTGGGTTTATTACAGAAAACCACCCGTAAAATATAGATTTTTCCATAAACCACCCGTAAAATGTGAAATTACTCAAAACCATCCGTTAAAATATTTTTTTAACAATAGACACCCATATAAAAATAATCAGTTCAATAACACCCACCCATCGGAAAAAATTCATAAAAAAATTCAAAAACATTCAAAACTTCAGAAAACAAATATAAGAATGTCATTTATTTAGTTTCATATTAAAAAAAACATTATGGCTTAAGCATATTTTTGTATAAACTTAATTTGATATTTCAAAATTTTACAAAATTTTAACACAAACGTTTATCAAGAATATAAAAAATTATTTAATGGAATTCAATTACTGTTTTTGAACGTCTCTGAATTTTAACAGATTTTTATAATTTTATTTGTTATTTTTTACTGAACAAATTGTCAATGGGTGTATGTTTATTGAACTAATTAATATTATATGGGTGGCTATTGGTAAAAAAATCTATATTTTATGGGTGGCTATTGGTAAAATTAATTTTAACAAGTGGTTTTGAATAATTTCACATTTTACAGGTGGTTTACGAAAAAATTCGTATTTTACGGGTGATTTTCAATAATAAACCCTTAAATTTTAGTAAGTCGGAGCTTAACTTGCCATTTTTTAATCTCTACGTGAATTTTTATTTGTCCTTTTCTTGATTTTACATTCTACTTAACTAAAGTTAAGCTATCATATTTAAATTTACAGTCAAATCGAGGTTAATTTCAAGTCAGTTCAGTTCTTCACGAGTTGAAAGAACAGTATAAAACTTGAAGCTGCCTCCGATCTGAAGCTCACAGCTTCCTCTTTCCTTATTCTGTTTTCTAGTTGCTGTACCTCATCACTCATTCAGTCATGGAGAGTTCTTCTCAGCACAGTGTGGACTTGGGATGTCATCGAGCTCCTCTTGGTCCAGAATCAAAAATCTTTATCCCATTTATGTTTGTCTTTGGTTTGTATAAATTGTTCCAAGACAAATACCCTACTGGGTTTTTTCAGAAAGGTACTAATAATTGTCTCATCATAACTTCCTAAGAAACTGTTTTTCCTCAAAATCATTGTTTTTATTCACGTGATGGATTTTGTTGGACTCACAAGTTCCGACCTCATAGCAACATTTCTACTAGTTTTCGTGACTCGTGGTGCAGCTGCGTTAAGTTACACTAACGAAGCAAGAGCTTCTAAACTGGGAGCTTCGATTTGTGGTGGACTAATTAGCACTGCGATGATATATTCTGTAGGACATATTTCTGGTGCGCACATGAACCCTGCAGTGACTGTTGCTTTCGCCACTGCCAGGCGTTTTCCTTGGAAACAGATCAGTTAAAAATAAATTCTTCTGCTTTAGACATTCCAACTAATGGCTTGAGATTCTGACATTTTTTGATAATGCAGGTTCCATTCTACGCGGCAGCTCAGGTAACAGGATCGACTGGCGCTTTCTTAACTTTAAGAATACTGCTACACCCAATTCAAAATTTGGGCACAACGATACCGTCCGGATCAGATGTGCAAGCTCTCGTTATGGAAATTGTGGTTACATTTTGCATGATGTTCATCACTTCAGCTGTTGCAACGGATACCAAAGCAGTAATTAATAATTTCAAACTAGCGCAACATACAGTTCCGATCAGATGATTAACTTTTACCGTGATCAAGTCGGAGAGCTGGCAGGCATGGCCGTAGGCTCTGCGGTATGCCTAACTTCAATATTAGCAGGGTATGCGTGAAGTCCCTTTTTTTTTTGCTGACATCGAGAGTAACGAATAATGGATAAATCATGCAGGCCGGTTTCAAGAGGTTCATTGGGTGTATTTCGTTGGACCAGTTACCGGGGCATTAATGGGAGCAAGGTCTTATAATCTTATCACAGCTGCAAAAAGATACCGAGTCTTCCTCTTCATCTTCATTCAAGCTTAAACGTGCCGGAACTGCATAGATATCCTGATTGTAGATCAAAAGGGTGTTTTCTGCATTGTGTTTCTGTTACTCTCAGTTTAAACCATCCAACCACGCTCTGATCGCAGTTTTCGAAAGAAGAAAAGATGAGTAACAAACGATATGCACAAAGGGATGCATTGACTCATAATTTCCTAGCCTTTGAATGTCAGTATCAACAATCTTGTACTGTGATTATTGGCATGATCGAATCTTTAGGCAACAAATCGGATCAAGTGTCACAATATCCTCCATTCATATTTATATGATTGTAAACGCTATTCCAGGCGCCAAGGATTCCCAAAACTAATAATTTCCTTTAACATTTGATATCAGTAAAAAGTAAGAACTTCCCTTATTACTTATTACCCTTTTGTCTTCCTCTGTCGGAACTTTTTGAATCCCTGTGCTCTTTTCCATATGCGTGCTTGGAAAACTCCCCTTAGTTTTCCTCCTATACTCTTGAAATTTATAATGACGGATGGTTGGAAAACTCCCCTTAGGGTCCGTTTGGTTGCTGGAAAAAGAAGTGGAAAAGAAATTTTTTGAAGGAAATTGAACATTTGTTTTTGGTTGTAAAGAAAAATATATAAAAAATAGTCAAAAAAAGATTAAATTTTCCTTACAACTTTCTCCTAAGAAAATCATTTTTCTTTACATTTTCTTTTCCTCACTTTTTTCCCGCAATCAAACGGAGCCTTACATTCTCCCATTCAACGTTTACCTGCAAAAAAAAACCAAATTTAATATTCTTGACGAAATTGTTGAAAAAAATATAGTACTAGTATTTTAATTCTTGAATCAGAGACCTGAAGTCTGCATTTTGCTAAGTTTCCAGGTAATTTCCACCTGGATCAAAAAACCAAGACTTTGTCAATTAATAGTTCACCAATTCCTCTAATCTGCAGGCCTCAAGAAACTTCCTAACAGAACCATTTTTGTTGAATAAGCCACACCTACCTGTTTTGCTGCTTTCTTTCTCATCTTCCTTTCACCTTCTTTTTTATTCCATCGAACTTTAGTATAAAAGTAGTGCAGCTTCAGGAACATAACTTCATAAAATCAGGAGTAGAAAGATACTTAGAGTCGAATATTGCAAGAAGAGGCTTTTTTCCCCCCTTTTTTTTCGCAAGACTCAATGGAGAAGCAGATGCCAACACTTGTTGATTTCTTCTTCATCCAGTCGTTTTTCGATTGGGTTGCCAGAGTTCAAAAACTCCTGTCACGGTCCGACGTCCATGACCGCTCTTCATCGACGAAGCAATCATTTGAGTGCAGTTCAAGGTGCAAGGAGGCTGTTGCGGATGCGGTGACGGAAAGTCTCAGCTGCAGCCAGAGAATAACAGACAACAGTAGTGATGAGTATGATGATATAAAACTTGTGATGGGGAGATTAGGATTAGTCTGCGAGGAGGAGACGGAGGACAAGAAACTGGGGTTTGATGACATCTCTGACATTTTTGATGAAACTGAGCCGTGTTTGGATGAAGTTAAGGCGGCATTTTCTGTCTTTGATCAGAACAATGATGGTTTCATCGATGAAAATGAGTTGAAGAGAGTTATGAGTGCCTTGGGGTTGAAGGAAGGGATGCGGTTGGAAGCTTGTCGGAAAATGATTAGAGATTATGACGTAAATGGCGATGGGTTGATAGATTTTAGTGAGTTTGTGAAAGTTATGGAGAAGAGTTTTTGCTGAAACATGAACGACACAAAATCCTCTTTGATTCAGATTACATACACAAATCTTCTATTTTTTTTTTCAATATATGATTCGATATTGTTGAATATCTGATACCTCATTGATTTGATTCTCTGCCCTAAATAATGTTACGAAAGATAAATAGTAAACTCCAAATTCAACGCTTCCAGGTTGTATATATCTTGCCTATGTTATACTGGAAGACTTGCCGGTTCCGGTGATGGAGATATTTGAGAGGACAAGCAAAGGTGTGCAGTGGCAGTGGCTTCTTTCATGTGCCAACGTAGACACTGAGTGACTAGTTTCTCAGCTCTACTGTGTCCCAAATTTACGTTGGACACAACCAGCCCAGTTGAGGACATCCGCCTTCTTCAAGTTTCGCAGCTGCATAGGGGGGAGGTTTTCCAAATAGAACTGAAAAATAATGACTCCCTTTATCATCACAACGGAAACTACTACTGGTGTGCACTGCAGAAATGCTAGTTTCTAAAAGAATGACAATAAACTGATTTCAGTTCATAGCAGAATGTATAACCCAGGTTTATGCCAAGTTTGTTTATACACAGAAGAACCGATATGCAACTATTATGTAATTGTAAATATATAATAGTTTAGCAATTCATCACCACACACTAGCCAATCATATTTTTCTCCCTAAATCATTAATTTCCATCACTAAAGGCCACCCTCAAACACACATATAATAGTTTTTCGTTGGTGCAAATATATTATTTAATACACAATAACAAAAAAAACTTAGGATTTTTCAACAGGCATGCTGCAATGAATATAAATCTATTTATTGCATCTAATATGAGGGTACAGTAGAATCGGTCCATGTTTATATAATATATATATAAAATTTAATATAGTATTTTATATGCTATATATATTTATATATATAATAACATAATCTAAACATATAAATGGAATATATATATTTACTAATAATAGCTCTCCATCCACAACACACAAACAGAAACGAAAACATTCGTTGCTAAAGTTTAATTTTTGATTGCTAAATTTCCAACCAACCACACATCCACCAGCACACCACACTGCCCGCCAACCTATTAGTCAGCCCACCTCACTCAGCCCACCATCCCGACCCAACCCACCATTCAATCCAAAAATTTAGTCCTATACTTAAAAAACCATAATGGAAAAAGTAGGAGAAAATTTAGAAAATCGAACGAAAATATACATAAAAATGTATGTTCACGCCAAGGTCCCGTCGGGACGACGGGTTCACTGTTAGTCAAAATTGGATGGTGCAAGCCGTCAAAGATGGCGGCTGAAATATGTCAAAGTCGGTGCCAAACTTTGACATAACCCATGTTGCCTCTCCTATAAATAACCCTCATTCCTCCTTTCAACAATCACAACACCACAATACAACACAACTAGAGAAAAATTCTAGAGAGATAAACCAGAGAGTTTCTTTGAGAGAATTTTGTGAGGAAATTCTTGGAGATTTTGTGAGTGTGGGTTGTGAGAGTGGTAAACACTTTGTAATTTTTTACTTAGTAAAAGATCTGCAGCAGCTCCAGAGACGTAGGTCATTTGGCCAAACTCCGTTATCAATTGCGTGTGTCTTTATTCCGTTGTTATTTTCCTATCCCATTAATCTGTTTTTAGGGAAATTGTATAATTCTCTAACGTCAATTCCCAACAAGTGGTATCAGAGCCAGGGTCAGGGTAAGGTTCAGGATATTCTTAGTATGTTCTATGGTTGTAGCTGTGTCTTATCTTCCATATCAGAAAAGAATTATTTTGGGGGTCTAGTGTGAGTATACTGTGCAAATAAATTTTATCTTAGGAGACCGGGTTTTAAGTGGGATCGTTTGTGACCCCTCCAGCCTTTCCTGGAAATTTATTTGGAATGATAATTCTGTCTAGAAAACTATTATAGTTTATCCTAGGAATTATCAAATCAGTAAAATTCACTAGACAAGTCAGAAACGATCCGGAGGAAACCAGATTTAAGTGGGAGCAATGGCTGCAGATGAAGGAAAGGTGAAAATTGAAAAGTTTGATAGAACGGACTTTGGTTTTTGGAAAATGCAGATCGAGGATTATCTGTATCAGAAAAAGCTGTATCAACCTCTCTCAGGGATAAAAATCGGAGGGCATGAAAGATGAAGAATAGGAACTTCTCGACAGGCAAGCCCTCGGAGTTATTCGACTGACATTATCCCGCAATGTTGCTTTCAACATTGTAAAAGAAAAGACCACGACGGGTCTTATGACAGCTCTCTGCAGCATGTATGAAAAGCCATCAGCCTCAAATCAAGTCATTTAATGAGGCAGTTGTTCAACTTACGAATGGCTGAAGGGGCATCAGTGGCCCAACATTTGAATGAGCTCAACACGATCACAACCCAGTTGAGTTTTGTGGAAATTGAATTCGACGATGAAGTTCAGGCGTTGATTCTCTTATCTTCCCTACGAGACAGCTAGAATGGCATTGTTACAGCAGTAAGCAGTTCATCGGGGAATAATAAACTAAAATTCACCGATGTGCGAGACCTGGTGCTAAGTGAAGAAATTCGGCGGAGAGAATCAAGTGAAGCATCAACCTCCTCAGCTCTACACACAGAGGCTAGAGGGAGAACCTCAGACAGGAATTCAAATCGGAGTAGATCAAAATCTAGAAAGAGAAAATCTAGATCGGAGAAGAAAGATCTCAAATGCTACAATTGTGGCAGAAAGAGTCATTTTAAATAGGACTGTCGAGCACCGAAGAAAGATACTAGTGCACAAGAATCAGTCAACATGACCAAAGAAGCAGGTGATGCTATGATTCTAAGCAGTAGTCTTATTGAATCATGGATCTTGGATTCAGGGGCATCGTTTCACGCCACCCCAAGTCAAGAAATCATAGAAAACTATGTTAGTGGTGATTTTGGAAAGGTTCATCTAGCAGATGATGAAACCTTAAAGATTGTGGGAAAGGGAGATGTCCGATTTAAGCTATCAAACGGGGCTACGTGGAAGCTTCAAGGAGTAAGACATATTCCTGGTCTCAAAAGGAATTTGATCTCTGTGGGACAACTTGATGATGAAGGTTTTTGTACAACTTTCACAAGTTGTAAATGGAAAATTACCAAAGGAGCACTTGTTATTGCTCATGGTAATAAGAACGGTACTCTCTATATGACTTCTAACCTGGACAACACAATTGCGGTAGCAGGTGGAGCTGAGAAGTCAATACTGTGGCACCAAAGACTTGGCCATATGAGCGAGAAAGGGATGAAGACACTTATGTCAAAAGGAAAGTTGTCGGATTTAAAAAATATAGACATCGGCATGTGTGAAGATTGCATCTTTGGAAAACAAAAGAAAGTCAGTTTTTCAAAGATTGGCAAGACACCTAAGGCAGAAAGGTTAGAGCTGGTCCACACTGATGTTTGGGGACCATCTCCAGTTGCATCCCTTGCAGGCTCATTGTACTATGTCACCTTCATAGATGATTGTACAAGGAAGGTGTGGGTTTATTTCCTGAAGAAGAAATCAGAAGTCTTTGATACCTTCAGAAAATGGAAGGCCATGGTGGAAAATGAAACCGGCTTAAAAGTTAAGCGGTTGAGGTCTGATAATGGAGGAGAGTACTCAGACAGGAGATTCAGAGAGTTTTGCGCTAACAATGGAATCAAGATGGAGAAGACGATTCCTCAAACACCGCAACAGAATGGTGTAGCAGAGCGCATGAACAGAACTCTGAATGAACGTGCCAGAAGCATGAGAATACATGCTGATTTGCCCAAGATGCTATGGGCTGAAGCTGTCAACACTGCAGCATACCTGATCAATCGGGGACCATCAATTCCACTGGATGGTGGAATACCCGAGGAAGCTTGGAGCAAAAAGGAAGTAAGCCTGTCACACTTGAAAGTGTTTGGCTGTATTTCCTACGTGCATATAAATTCTGCTGAAAGGAGTAAACTTGATGCAAAGTCGATCAAGTGTGTCTTTGTTGGATATGGCGGTGATGAATTTGGCTATCGATTTTGGGATTATGAAAATCGAAAAATCATCAGAAGCCGGGATGTCATATTTAATGAAAATATGATGTACAAAGATAGGTCAATCGCAGAATCCAGTAGCTCAAGCACAAAAGCTGAAACAAAGGAATTTGTTGAACTCGAGGATATTTCTGGAGGTGATAGTCAGACAAACCCCGAAGCAGTTCAACAAGAACCAACAACACCAGAAGTGAGGCGTTCGTCTAGAATTTCTAGACCCACGCAACGTTATTCACCTTCCCTACACTACTTGTTGCTAACCGATAATGGTGAACCGGAGTGCTATGATGAAGCAATACAGGTGGAGGATTCCATCAAGTGGGAGCTTGCAATGAAAGAAGAGATGGACTCTCTTATGTCAAATCAGACATGGGAATTGACTGAGTTGCCACCGGGCAAGAAGGTACTCCACAACAAGTGGCTCTTCAGGATAAAAGAAGAGCATGATGGGAGCAGACGCTACAAAGCGAGGTTGGTTGTCAAAGGGTTTCAGCAGAAGGAAGGTATCGACTATAACAAAATTTTCTCTCCAGTTGTGAAACTCACAAGAATTAGACTGGTGTTGAAAATTGTAGCTACAAAGAATTTACATCTTAAACAATTAGATGTAAAGACATCATTTCTTCATGGTGATTTGGAGGAGAAAATTTATATGAAGCAGGGAGAAGGCTTCATAGAGGATGACAAGAAGAACCTAGCGTGCAGATTGAAGAAGAGCTTGTATGGTCTAAAACAAGCTCCGAGACAGTGGTACAAAAAGTTTGATGGTTTCTTGGGCAGCAGTGGTTTTACAAAATGTCATGCCGATTATTGTTGCTACATCAAGAAGTTTGACAATAGTTTCATTATTCTATTGTCATACGTAGATGACATGCTCGTTACTGGATCTGGATCCGACTTGCAAGAGATAAGAAATTTGAAGCTGAAATTTTTCAAAGCAATTCGCAATGAAAGATCTGGGTGCTACGAAACAGATTCTTGGGATGAGGATCATAAGAGACAAGAAGTCAGTGACCTTGATGTTATCACATGCCGAGTACATAAACAAAGTACTCTCCAGGTTCAGCATGCAAGGTGCCAAGCCAGTAAGTACACCTTTGGGTGTTCATTTCAAACTCTCCAAAGAATAGTCACCACAAACAGAAACAGAGGAAGAACGTGCACACATGGCAAAGGTTCCGTATGCCTCAGCATTTGGAAGTCTAATGTTTGCCATGGTTTGTACCAGACCAGATATTGCCCAAGCAGTGGGAGCTGTTAACAGGTACATGAATAATCCAGCCAAGGTACATTGGGGAGCAGTCAAATGGATCCTCAGATATCTATGGGGTACCACAAGCAAGGCACTTTGTTTTAAAAGTGGAGATATGACACTAATAGACTATGTGGATGCTGACTTAGCCGGAAATGTCGACATCAGAAGAAGCACTACTGAGCATGTTTATACTTTAGAAGGTACCGCAGTGAATTGGGTTTCTCAGCTGGAGAAGATAGTTGCTCTCTCTACAACTGAGGCAGAATATGTTGCTGTTACGGAAGCCAACAAGGAAATGGTTTGACTACAAAGTTTCTTGGAGGAATT
>JAWWMW010072371.1:0-14044 GCA_035048345.1 Echeveria elegans | reverse complement strand
TGGGTTCGACACTAGGTCACCCTAGTAATTATAAATTTTGTTTGACGCAATCGTGACACCACTTTACGACACGTCATATTTGCTGACTTTTTCAGCTCATACCTACGCGTGGGGTCCATCGAGATGGAGATGTCACCCATTAACATTATACTCCCTCTATTCTCTTTTGTTTTTCCTACTTCTATTTTTAATGTTCTCTTTTGTTCTTCTTATTTTCATTTCGGACAATTCTCTTTTCTACTTTATCTCTCACATATCACTCTCTTTCATACTTTATTCTCCACTCACTTATCTTTATATTATTTTTTCTCTCACGCTATCATTATTTCTTAAATTTCGTGATAATTACCAAATGTACAGAGAACGGAGGGGAGTAGTATTTAACGACTTATACTCTCCAGTTCGTCACTTAAAGCTATGACATATGTTACACTAGACCGTCGATGCATCCGACTCTTTTTGAGATGCCTGATTTCATTGCTTTGCTACAGTTATCACTCACCCATAAACAACACAACCATGCCTGGGTGCCGCCCTACTCTTCTTACTTTCACTGGATAACATATTTCATTATTACCGACAATTAAAATGATTACTGTTTCAAAGTACATGATTACAGAAGAAACAAAGATGAAGTCAACACAAGAAAATGGCTTGCGTCATCAATGCCATGCCTGACCAGGGTAACTGAAACAAAGAGACATCTGTTCGCTGAAGATTGTAACACGACCAACACTTAAAGCCCACATGGCGCTGCAGAATGGAGTGCTTTACCACCATTTGCTGTCTCCAAGTCCAAGAAATCTTGCAGAGGAACTTTGTAAGCAATAGCCATTCTTCTAAAGCTTTACGCCGTCGTCTTGGTCAACTTCATCTCCTGAGCTTGTGATAACCATCAGATGGATCTGCCCATTTGCAATCATATCACCTACATGTGGCCGTCCCTCATGTACCTTGAGCAATCTTTCCACAGGAATGCCTTCTAGCTCGAGCAAACGAGCTGTGCCAGATGTTGTGATGATTTCGAATTCGATGTCCGAGAATGCCGGAGCAATGGCAGGGAGATGTGGCTTTGTGAGATCATTGAAGCTGAGGAATACAGTTCCCCTGACTGGAAGTTTCTGGCCAGCAGCAATCTGAGCCTTGGCGAATGCCAATGGGAATTCATAGTCAATGCACATTACCTCGCCAGGGCTGCGCATCTCTGGGCCATGCAATATATCACAACCTTGGAATTTCTCAAGTGGGAAAACAGTTTCTTTAGCAGAGACGTGTTTTGGGGGGATCACCTCTTCCGTGAAATTCAAATCATGAAGGGATTTTCCTGACATCACAAATGAAGCATATGTAGCCAGTGGGTGTCCTATGTCCTTGGACACAAATGGAAAAGTCCGAGATGCCCGTGGGTTAGCCTCGAGAAAGTACACCTCACCAGCTGTAGTGATTTCATACTTACAACTCATAAGACCGCAGACCTTGAGACTCTTGGCTAGCATTATTGTCCACGACCTTATTTTCTCCAAACACAAATGAGGGATTGTCTTGTTTGGAATTGACCAAGCTGAATCACCAGAATGAACCCTAGCCTGCCCAATATGCTGCATTATACCATCAATCACGACATTCCCATATGAGTCAGCAAGAGAATCAACATCTATCTCCACAGAATCAGACAAATACTTGTCAATCAAAACAGGTGGTTCTGGGTCCACCTTCACAGCGTTATTGAGATATTTGATGAGCTTTTCATTATTGTAAACTATCCCCTTGGCTCGGCCTCCCAACACAGAAGATGGTCGGACAACAACAGGATATAAAACTTCAGCTGGAATTGCAATGGCATCAGCTGCACTCCTAGCAATCCCTCCTTTAGGCTGCTCAATCAGAAGCTCATCAAGTATTGCATTGAACCTCTTCCTGTCTTCCGCTGCATCAACAGAATCTGGTGATGTCCCCCAAATGCGAACAGGTCCTGCCCCGCTCACCGATATGAGCTTGTGCTCATCCAGGTAGCGTTGGATGGGAAGTGCGAGCTTTAGTGGAGTTTGGCCACCAAACTGGACTATGATGCCATCTGGTCTTTCCAACTCAATGATGTTGAGAACATCTTCAACTGTAAGTGGCTCAAAATAGAGACGGTCACTGGTATCATAATCAGTGGACACAGTCTCAGTGTTTGAGTTCATCATCATAGTCTCAAATCCCGCATCCTATTAGGAAAATAAGAATAGCATCTTGTAAATGAGATGGGAATGCAATCATGATTTCTTGTTAATTTAATCAAATACATACCTGGAGTGCAAAGGTGGCATGACAACAGCAATAGTCAAATTCAACTCCACCACCAAGGATCAATACTTTCTTCTTATTAGTGGGAGCTGATTCGCATTCTGCATCATAGGACGAGTACGTGTAAGGTGTATCTGCATCAAACTCAGCGGCACAAGTATCAACTCTCCTATAAGCAGGTACTACGCCAGGAGATGCACGTTTTGATCCAACTTCATGCTCAGTTGATTTAGTTGCAAATGCAATTTGCTTGTCGCTGAATCTCCTCTTCTTTATTTCATATAAGTCTACCGTTGTTAATCCGATAGGAGTTTTGGTAGACATGAACTGTTCAACATCAGTTAGCTCCTTCAACTGATTTAGGAACCACATGTCAATAGATGTCAACAGAGCTGATTTCATGTATTTCATCAATGCTTAGGCCTTTTTTCATTGCAGCATACACAACACGTATGCGGTCCGGGTTAGGTACTCGAAGGCTGTACTTCAGTTCCACCCATTCCAGTCTAGCTCCTTGATCTGTGCACAGCCCCAACCGACATGGCCAGTTTCCAGCGACCTGACTGCTTTCTGAAACGGTTGCTGGAAAGTGCGACCCAGAGCTGACAGATTTCATTTGAGTTGTTATAATTGGTTCCGAACCAGGAAACTTCTCAAAGGCAAACTGAGGAATCTGCACAATTTGTATTTGCAAAGGAAGATATTAAGCCATGGATGGGAGCTATATAGTGCATTGTTTCTCGCCTTATTCTCTCTCTACGTGATAGATGAGAGCTGTGTATTTCGGTCAGTTCTAGCTTGACCGGCGTTGTTATTGCTTTCTTAGTACTTATTAATGCATTGACAGGAACATGGATGGCACGAACATGGAAGGGAGTAGTGCGAAAATTGACGAGTTGGCGGAAAGATTAAGAGGGAAAATGGTGATATCACTGAAGCATACTAATTGGGTGGAAGCTGGACATAGATTGGAGTTTGCAATTCTTTTGAAACGCGCCTCAGGAAAGCCAGTTAAGAAGAGGGCTCTCATAGAGGTTCTTACCGGAGTGTGGAAGTTATCTCAGGAGCCCACGTTTCAGAGAGTTGAGAATGACACTTTACTAGTGAACTTTAATTCAGCAACGGATAGAGACAAGGTGTTAGAAGGTGGTCCGTGGTCTTTTGAGGGGGAAGCTATTGTGCTTCAAAAATGGGAAGCCGGAATGACAGCAGAGGATTTTGAAAATACGAAGATTAATGTTTTTGTTCAACTCCATCGTCTGCCGTATGAACTACGTTGGGATGAACCAGCTCGAACTATTGCGGAAAAGATTGGGAGAGTTAAAGAGCATAAGAGTAATGGAAGTCTCAGGGAAAACATTAATGGAAAAGAGTATATGAGGTAGCGCATTGAGTTGGATACTACCAAACCTATTCTGCCGGGTTTTTTCCTGGAAAGAGAGGGAAGGAAACCTACATGGATTAGTCTGAAATATGAGAAGCTCCCAAATCTATGTTTTAAGTGTGGCGTTTTATCTCATGAAACGAGATGTTGCAGAGAACAACAGAAGAGTAATGAATCTGAATTTGGTCCATGGTTAAAGGCAGAGAATAGATCGGAGTTTGTTCTCATTTGGCCGGATCTGTTGACGGACGACGCTCCGGTGAAGCAAGTAGCTCAAATTTCTAAAGTTTTTTGGGGCTCGAGGCCGGCATATGGTGAAACTCAACTGCCAAGACTACAACCTAGTGACAGCTGTCTCCTAGAGATTGGTGAAGAGAAGATGAATGATCTAGAAGGAAGGGAGCCTGATTTGGGGCATGATACGACAATGGAGTGTCAAATGTATTTGGAGATGGAGGGGTCTGGAAGCATCGAAGGTTTAATGGAAAGTGGGTTGGGGTGTGTAGGTCCAATAAGAGACCAAATGGATCCACAGCTAAAAAATGAAGGGAGTACGTGTAGCGAGAAAGGCTTAATGGGGAGTGGGCTGGAGTGTGTAGATTTAATGAGAGACAAAACGGACCCGCAGTTGAAAAATTGAGGGAGTACATTGGGCTGTATGGACAATAGGCTGGCACATGGGATTACAAGTAATAAGTGGACTGGAGTTTCAAAGTGGGCTGTTAATAGAAGGGCTATTATGAGGGAAGGGAAAGGTAAAACAGTGATTAAAACGAGTAAAGAGCGGAAGAGGAGAATAGATCTGGATAATAACAGAGAGAAGGTGGAGTCGTTGGAGGAAGCTAAGGATAGAGGAAAGAAGATTAGATTGAGCGACGGAGAGAATTTGCTTTCTAATCAGGCTGAGGGAGCGTTGGAGTTGAATGAATCGTATCTCAGTGATGGTAAGGTTAGTAATATTTCTGAAGCGGCGGAGCTTGCGGGGCAGCTCTGCCGAGAGCGATGAGGGCCCTTTCCTGGAACTGCCGAGGCCTGGGCAAGCCTCGAGCAGTTCGTGAACTCACCGATGTGGTGAGGTGTTACAGGCCTAAGATTATTGGTCTTTTTGAAATAAAGATTGATAATCTGAGACTTCGTCAAATTCAGCAGAGAATTGGCTTTAAGAATGGATTTATTGTGGATCGGCAAGGGCTTGCGGGGGGTTTGGCTTTATGGTGGAGCGAGGAGATTGATATAAGAATCCTTAGTTTTTCGCAATTTCACATTGACGCTAGATGGGATGAAGAGAGTAAGTATCGTATCACACTTTTCTATGGGAGCCCTGTTGCTCGGAATAGAGTAAATTCGTGGAACCTTCTTCGTACTTTGCATGATCAGTTTGATTTGCCATGGATAGTATTTGGAGATTTCAATGAAGTGTGTTTTTCATGGGAAGTCAAAGGAAGGTGTCTTCGGGGAGAATGGCAAATGAAAAATTTTCGTGAAGCCATTAGTGATTGTGGACTATCAGATGTTGGGTTCAAGGGCAATCCTTTTACTTTCTCAAATAGGCGACAAGGTGTCCTGGAAACTAAAGCTAGATTGGATAGAGCGTTATTGAATTATTCTTGGAAGCTTCGATTTCCTTCAACTCAGGTAAATCATTTATCGTGTATCTCCTCCGATCATTTTATTCTGATCATAGACTTTATCGAATGCTCATTGAGGCCAAAGGCTAATAAATACTTTCGTTTCGAGCCAATGTGGTTGAGGAGTGGTAACTTTCAGCTCATGGTTAGTAATATTTGGTCAGATTGTAATCACCCTAGTATGACCCTGTCAGAGAAATTGGCTGCTTGTGGAGCTAGACTTGGTGTATGGAATAAGAACATATTTGGTAATGTGCAAGAGAAGGTTAGGAGTCTTAAGGCTGAGCTTGACAATGTTGTAAAAATGGAGAGGACAGAGGCTATGGTTGCTAGGGAAGCTCAAATTTCTAATGAGTTAGACGAATGGAGATTGCGCGAGGAATTGTTGTGGAAACAACGATCAAGGGCAGATTGGCTCAAGGATGGAGATCGTAATACTAAATACTTTCATGCTAGGGCATCACAAAGAAGGAAGACCAACCATATTAATAGGCTTAAGGAGGGTAGCGGAGATTGGGTCTCAGGGGAAGAGGGCTTGCTAAATCTGGCTAAGGCTTATTTTAGTAATCTTTATAAATCTGAAATCGATAGAGAGAACATTGATTGGATCAATCAGTTTAGTCATATCCAGGACCGTCTTTCAGATTCAGCGATTACAGTGCTGGAGACCCCTTTTCAGATTTGGAAGTGCAAGCAGCTATTTTTCAGATGGCTCCGACTAAGGCCCCAGGTCCAGATGGATTCTCGGCAGTTTTCTTTCAAAAGTGTTGGTCCACGGTCAAACAAGAGGTCACAAGAAAGATTTTAAGGATGCTTAATGAGGGTATAATTGAGGAAGGAGTGAATGATACTACTATTGTGCTGATCCCCAAAATTAAATGCCCAAGTCGCCTTGATGAGTTTAGACCTATTTCTCTTTGCAATGTTACAGGAAAAATTATTACTAAAGTTCTAGCTAATAGATTGAAAGAAGTTCTTCCGGAGATTATTTCGGAGTGTCAGAGTGCATTTGTTCCTGGAAGAGCTATTGCGGATAATTTTCTCCTTGCTCATGAGGTTTCCCATTTTATTAAAACCAGGAGTAATCAGAAATTTGGTTTTTTCTCGCTGAAAACAGATATGAGCAAAGCATATGACAGGATTGAATGGAATTTTTTAGAAGGTATGTTGCGGGCTTTTGGCTTTCCAGATAAATGGGTGAAGTTGATCATGGAATGTGTATCTTTGGTGAGATATAGAATTAAGGTGAATGACTGCCTTACAGATAGTGTGAAGCCGCAAAGGGGACTTCGTCAGGGTGACCCCATATCTCCATATTTATTCATCATCTGTGCTGAATGGCTCTCAAGGAAAATCTACACTCACCTAGTTGCTAATAGGTTGAAGGGGATTAAGGTGTGTAGAGGGGCTCCATCCATTACTCATCTCTTTTTTGCGGACGACAGCATTTTCTTTAGTAAGGCGAATGTATCAAGTGCCAGACTACTTGATAATGTTCTAAAGGAGTATCAATCCGTATCGGGCCAAAAAATCAATCGTGCAAAATCTGAAGTCGTTTTTAGCAAGAATGTTGATATGGTTACAAGGACCTTGATTATGGATATCCTAGGGGTTAAGCAAGCACAGTCACATTCCAAGTATTTAGGGCTTCCGCTGGGGTTTGGGCATAATAAGACTGACCTATTTAAATATTTGGTTGAGCGCATTTGGCAAAAGGTTCTTGGTTGGAAAGAGAAACTGTTGTCTTCTGCGGGTAAGGAGGTTCTAATTAAATCTATTTTGCAGGCAATGCCCCTTTATCCTATGATGTGCTTCAAAATACCCGACTCTATTTGCAAGAGGATTTCTGGCATTATCTGTAAATTTTGGTGGTCGAATAAGCTCGATAAGAGGTCTATTCACTGGGCTAATCAGTCTTTCCTTTGTAAGACCAAGGGGGAAGGGGGTTTGAATTTTCGTGATTTGGCGATAGTTAATGATGCTCTCCTTGCAAAGCAGTTTTGGAGGTTATTTGCTATGCCTACATCTTTGGTGAGTAAGTTGTTTAAGGCTAGATACTTTAAGAGCAATGACATTCTTAATGCCCAATTAGGCTATGCTCCTTCGTACGTTTGGCGCAGTGTGTGGAATGCTGGGATGAAGCTTAAAGAATGGATGGTCTTGGATGCTGAGGGCAGGCCGTGTTGGAAGTTGGAGGCTAATGGTATTTATTCCACAAAATCAGCGTATTTTAAGCTCAAGGAAATTCAAGATAATATTAGAGCTTCAATTATTGGTGAGTGTTCTGACAAGAGGAAAACATCATTGTTTTGGAATTATATTTGGAGATTGAGGCTTCAAAGTAAAATCAAGAACTTTACATGGAGATTGGTTCATAACTTTTTGCCCGTGGCCTGCAACTTAATGAAGAAAGGATTAAGGGTCGATTTGCAATGTTGTGTTTGCGGAGTTAAATTTGAAACTGTTAAGCATACTTTTATTGATTGTTGGTGGGCCAAAGCATTCTGGTCGGAGATGGGATTTCAGTCTTTGTCTGAATTTTGGAGGTTTGATCAAGTGGGTGAGTGGTTTTGGTATTGTTTTACTAACTACCCTCCGAAGACAACTGCTCTTATCTGTTATGGGGCTAGCGTGATTTGGCGTAATAGGAACCTGGTGTATCATGGGGAAAAAGGGTTAGATATTCGACAAGCGGCTGCGCGTACAAAGGCTAAAGTCAACCTTTTTCATAAGGCCGATTTCAAGTTCTCGGTGATTGAAGGGGAGGGTGCGGTTCTGTGGCAAAAACCTAGGGATATGGTGGTGAAAATTAACTGTGATGGAGCGTGGAGCATGCTTAATAGAAGGGCAGGCATGGGGTGTGTAATGAGAGACTCTGAAGGTATTGTTTTGGGGATCCAAGCTAATTTTAAAGAAGAAGTAATGTCTTGTGTGGATGCGGAAGGTATGGCGATCCTTCAAGCGTTAAAGTGGGCAAAAGACTCTAATTTGGCGAGGTGTATCTTTGAGTCTGATTGTGCTGAGGCGTTTTCTCTTATCCATGGTCATGGTGGTAGGCCTCTTCCTAGTAGGAGTTGGATCTCTGAGTGTGCGTCATTATTGTATGAGAAGCAAGATTGGAGCCTTTCTCTTATTAGGAGGGATGCGAATTACATTGCAGATTTTCTAGCGAAGAAGGCAGCTGCTGAAGGATGGTCTTGGGTATCCTCTTTGGCAATTCCTCTTTTTGTAGGCAGTCTGCTTGATTAGTTCCGAGCGCTTGCTCGTGTTCCCTGTTTGTGTGTGGGCTATTTATTACTGTCATCAAAAAAAAAACTGAGGCATCGGAAGTGATAAAACAAACATGCGTCATGTAACCGGTACAACGAGTATTCGTACAAATTAGCATTGCAAGACATGTTAGAAATGTAGCTAGTCTTACACAAGTGCATTACTTTAAGCCCCTAGAAAGACTAAATAATGAAACTATTGAAACAAAACATCGACGAGGATTTCAAAATATAAATCTCATTTCATTAATTGCATCGCGGAGGTACTTGAATGTCGTTGTATACCGGCCTAGCTTTAACACAGGAAGAGGTGAACCCGACTGGCTTTGTTCCTGTATATTTCAAATTCACGTTGATCAAGTTAAGATTGTCGTAAGGGAACTCTTTGCTGCATACCACTTTGAGTCTGATTGGAGAAATTGTTGTTCCCCTCACATTGCTTATTTGAATGTCTCTCAGCTTCACATGAGATGGTGTACTTGCTCCCTGTGGTTAAGGGTCAAGAAAAGTGAAACTAGGGATGACAACGGAGCAGATCGGGGCCGATTACGACCTCCCCGCGTGGGTCAAAATTTTGCCGGTCATCGAACCGGCCGAACCCGGCTGGTCCATCGGTTCAATTCTACAATTGAACCCCATGTTATCGATCCGATCAAACTGGGTCAAAACCGGTGACCGGTCCGACCGATCCAACCCATTTCATGCAAAACTTTGAATTTTGAGCTTAGTAGGATTCGAACCCTCACCCTTCCCAAAGGCTATCTAGCAAATTACCAACCAAGCTATCTCACTTATCTTGTTACAACTTAAAACTATAACTATATATTGTTTTGTTAATCTAGAAAATTAATTGCACAAAATCACTTAGCTTCATATATAATTTATAATTTGCATAATCTTTCTAAATATAAAAAATTAAAAATTAAAAAGGAAAAAAATATAAAACAAATATACTTTAAATTTATAACATTGTTGATTGATATTTTACATTTAAAATATCAATTAAAAACTAAAAAATAAATATTTTTTATTTCACTACTGTCCAAAAAATAAAATGTTATATTTGATTTTTTAACAAGATATTGAAAATTCTTTAAATACAGATGAGGCATCATTTTATTTAAATTATAAATATTTATATTTTATTTGAATTAATATGTTATTATGTTTAAAATTAATTTCACAAAACCACTACTATAAGAAATTGCGCTAAATCACAATTCACATATATGTTTTATGTTATCTCATATTTAGAATTAGTTTCATAAAACCATCACTTATTTTTTATGATGTTGTTTTTGATAAATAATATATATATTTATGTTAAATATACGTGTATAAAATTATATTATAATTTTTTAAATATTTAAAATTATTTAAAATTTTGAGTCGATTCATACATTGACCCCCGGTTCGACTTGATTGAACTCTTGAATACATGACCTTATCGAGTCGATATTCGGCTTCAATTTTCACAACATTGGTTTAACGCAATGACAAAGACCAAACCAAAATTATTACTCAATAAATGTAGTAGTAATAAAATACAGTTTTGAAAACTGAAACGCAATAATTAAATTTCCAATATTGTTTTGGTAATACTACAAATTAATTGCGGATAAGGTAAAATGTCCATTTCATTCCGGGTCAGCCCGTTTGATCCGAATCTCACCCAGTGACCCAGATTATTAGGGTTTATAATACAATTGCAGCTTCAACGCATTTTCCAACTTCGATCAATCGATCGCTCTCAGGCGCTTCACACACTCAGCTCGGCAGCATCAAAAGGGTGAGTTTCTAAATTCAATTCTTCTACCTTTTCATTTCACAAACCATTTTTTTTTAATACAAATTCAAAGTTAAAATTACATTATTTGTGTTATGATGACCCGTTTTAGGTTGAGTTTTTTTAGATGAATGTTGTCTTGGAAATCAGACCAGTCAACTTGGGGTAGTTTCAAGTTTGGATCTTTATGGTGTTTTTAAGCTAATTTTCAGGTTTGTAAAGGCAGAAGTATTTTGTTTGGTGTGTGTTCGGTTTGCCGTGGTGATATTGTGTGCGTGTCCAGCAGCTTTTAGTGTTAATAATTGAAATGGGGTTGATCAGTACATCAAATAAGTGTTATAATATTTTTTTGTTATATGCGGCCAAATGGCAAAGAGCATGTTTGTTTAAGTAAAACTGTAGTGAAGTTGATGAAATTGATTATGTAGCAGATGAATAGTGAAGTGGAAAGGAGCATGCTAGTTCATGGTTGTACTAATGATTTGCTTGCTTGTGCCTGTGTGTGTGATATATAAGAAGGGATATCGTGGGGATTGGTAAGATTTCAGAAGAAGGATGGGTTTGTCTGAAGAGAAGAAGTTAGTTTGTGTCACTGGTGCATCAGGCTACATTGCATCATGGATGATTAAGCTTTTGCTGCAGTGCGGTTACACTGTCAACGCTACTGTGCGCAACATCAATGACACAAAGAAAGTAGCACACTTGCTTGCACTTGATGGTGCTGCGGAAAGACTGCATCTTTTTGAAGCTGATTTGGTTAACGAAGGGTCGTTTGATTCTGCTGTCCAAGGATGTCAAGGGGTTTTCCATACGGCTTCCCCGGTTCTCATTAATCTGACTGATCCGCAGGCGGAGCTGATTGATCCTGCTGTTGATGGGACAGTCAATGTTCTCAAATCATGTGTGAAAGTTCCATCGATCAAGAGAGTTGTTATTACATCTTCAATATCGTCTATGATATTCAACGGAAAACCACTTACAACTGGTGTGGTCGTTGATGAGAGTTGGTATTCCGATGCAGTTTACTGCAGGGAAACAAAGTTGTGGTACAAACTTTCAAAAACATTAGCTGAAGAAGCTGCTGTGAAATTCGCTGCAGATCACAACCTAGATTTGGTCACTATCCATCCTGGGTTTGTGATCGGTCCGCCACTTCAGGAAATCTTGAACATCACCGTAGAAATGATCATCAATCACGCAAAAGGAACTCAGAAACTCGGAACCGGCTACCACAGATTCATCGATGTTAGAGATGTTGCTGCTGCTCACATTCAATCATTTGAAATTCCTGAAGCCAATGGCAGATATGTTTTAGTTGAAAAGGTCACTCACTCGTCCGAGGTTACAAAGATACTGCGTGACCTGTACCCTGGGATCCAGTTTCCTTCAGAATGGGACAATGATAAGCCCTCGGAAGGCCCTTACAGTGTTTCAAAAGAAAAGGCTAAAACGCTTGATATTGAGTTCATTCCTGTGGAAACAAGCATCAGAGACACTGTCGGGAGTTTGAAGGAGAAATGTCCCGTTAGTGTCTGATTGATTTCTTTTGGGAGATCATTAGTAATAAAGCTATGCTATGAATAATTCATCCGACTTTGCCAGCATTTCTTTTTCAACAGAAAATCAATGTATGTAATTCAGCATTCGCATCTGGATAATCTTTCGAAACAATATGCAAATTGCAGGGGCATTTGTTAGCTCCTGGTGATTTCTTGTGTGACTGTGTCAACTGTCAAGTTCTTGAGATGTGTAAAATTTAAAGAAAAACGGTTCGATTCAGCGTCCAAAAATAGCAAAATGCAAAGACGGGGTTTGGATCCCCGTACCTCTCGCATGCTAAGTGAGCGCTCTAACATCTGAGCTACATCCCCAACACCAATATGCAAATCGACCGTGTCAATATAAACGTTTGTGGTGATTCCATCAGGGAAATCAAGGGAAACGTTATTGGGCTGGCCAATGTTGCATCCGCCCTCAGTATAGACTTGGTTTCAATGATGCATGTAAAATAGTGGGAAATGGCCCAAAATGCAATATTAATTGATTTACTAGTAATGATACATCATATATATGAAAACAATGTGGTTGCTTGCCTATTAAAATTTTAGATTAAGGCAGGGGATCATATAAAAAGGGCTTCTTAAAATAGAAAGTACAAAGAGAGCTAGACCATTCATCTGATTCATCTACGTCTTAGATTGGATCACAATATTAAATGATATTTAAATGAAAAATGAGCAAATATGAAAACACATAATATTTAAATTAATAATATTATATTCTATATTAATCCATAATATCTTGTTCGACATTTTTTAATGAATATCTTTCTCATTATCACAATACAAAATCATGTTTGAAGAGATAACATCATGCCGATCGGAAAGAGATGAACCATGAAATTTCTGTCCCCTGTTTGATGTACATAATTCAAGAATTTGATGCACTTTTTCATGTACAGTTTTTTCTGTCTCATATTTGAATTTTATAATTCTCGAATTGTCTACATTATATACATGACAAACAAGTCGCCGGTCAGATTGGATGCATCTGAACTGATGAGGATTCCAGATCTGATGAGGAGATGATTATTAAAATTCAACAAGATGATTATACCCTTTTGTATGGTTTAATATTTTTTTAACATAATTTTATCTCTAATAACATAACTTCAATATCTAATCATAACCATTCATTTAATCTAGATCATTGGTGTATAATCATTTATACTTTATATACATAGAGCCCTTTTTACCTGATCCATTCCCTTAATGTTTTTTGTGTCCCTAAAACTGATAAAATCGTAGTTTTTTCAATCCTTAGAATAACTTATTAAAAAATCAGAAAATGTTCTAAACCTTATTTTTCTAGTTTTAAATTTCAATTTAAATTTTTTAAATTGATCATGCTTTTATTTTGATTTTTTTATTTTAAGTAGGTGTAAAAAAACATTCTTTATTTTTTAAAGTTTATTATATTGTTCCATTGTTTTAAATTACATTTCGGGTTAAACATAACCTACAGGCCAACCGGTAACCTCAATGTGACATCATCTATACCAAAAAGATCACACCTCAAGTGGTTCCTGGGTGGTTTCTGTAAAATTTATGTTATATAGATCACTGATTGGTGTCATTTATGTCTATTATTTACACACTTATATTAAATTGTGTACGTTATAAAATTCATGGATTGACAGTTTTGAATTAAACGATTTTGATTGTAGAAAATTTATTTCAAGTGAATTGACACTTTGGCTAGCTTACCTCGATCTATTTTCAAAATTTTATTCTATCTTTGAAAAGAGAAGTTTGGCAAGAAGTTATGCAAAGAAAATTTTAAAAATATCATATTTCGTCATAGAATTTCTTGATTGTCTTTGCTGACTTTAGCATAATTGATGGTATATTTTTGTAACACTCGAGTATTTATTTTTAGGCATTTTTAAAGAGGCTTAAGTGTGGGGTGTCCAAGAAAAATGTGTGTTAAAAAACAAAATTATATTTAATATTGTTGAATAGTTACCGAGGGTTAGGAAAGAAAATATAAAAAGTTTATCTCAAGCATATATATTAGGATTTATTACCGAAAACCACCCGTAAAATACGGGATTTTCCAATAGCCACCCGTAAAATGTGATATTACCAATTACCACCCATTAAAATATTTTTTATCAATTACCACCCAT
>JAWWMW010072294.1:0-14054 GCA_035048345.1 Echeveria elegans | reverse complement strand
CGTGGTCGCTCATAAACGGCGCCAAATTTTAGCGCCACAATTAGCGACCACGTGGTCGCAAAGTGGACGACGCTAAAAATTTACGGGAAATTTTGGCACTAAAATTAGCGTCCATAATATTATCTGCGTCCAGGTGGTCGCAAAAGAGCGACCATAATGGTGTAGTCGCTAAGTGGTGGTTGCTAATGCGGCAGTTTGGTGTAGTGATTCCATAAGATAGTCTTTTCAGACTTTTTTTCTTCCTAACCGCTCATGATCATGTCCCTTCTCGTGTCCTTCCTAAATGATTAGGTGATGCCTAAAATGCTCGAAATATGCGGTAAAACTTGAAAGTGGTCTCGATACACATACAACACGAAACACTACCAAAATATAATATTTTGCATGCAAAAATGTATTAAATAATAAGAATAAGAGAGTTGATGGATTGTATAAATATGCTCCCTCAATTTTGTAAACTCTCTTGTTTTTCCGTCCATAGACTCAACTCAACTTGATTGTTTTCATCGTTTGATTCTTTCACACTTGCGGACTTTATCAGTTCACGAGATTTGCTCCTCAATGTGATCAATTGCGTGTCCTTTTTCCAATAAAGTGTTCCAGTCATAGCCTTTGGATAACCGCTATGGAATGCGTCCCACTCTTTCTCATCATTTTTCTTTCAGCGCGAGTCAGGCTAAGCGTTACATACACTCACTCTTTTCCCGTTACTTGGACTAGAGATACGACGGTCTACTTTCTCATACCACCACTTGCTTAAAACTGCAATCGTGGACTAATCAAATTTTAGAAAGCCTTATTTCCCATAACTCAAAGTGTCAACCTTCACAAATTCAATGTTTGATGGGTGTATTCATCTGAACATTCAAACGAATGTCAAGTCTCTCTAGAACATTTTATTTCAACTCCACATCCTCTGATATCTCAACTTAAAAGAAACATATAACAGCAGATTACTCATATCAGATTGTTCATTAAAACATATGAATCAAACACATCAGAATTTTCAAAGAACAAAATAACTTTCATTACATTACATAGTTCATATTCGTTCGATTCTCATCACCTGTACAACATAAAAAAATGTGCTCATGCAAAAAACATGTTGACTCAATACATAACTGACTATCCCACCCCACACTTTTGAACGAAATTGTGTCCCCATGGTACAATCAAGAAGGTGAGATGAGAACTCCTGCAAGACTCAAACAAAAAAAAAATACTATAAAGAAAAAGTATGATATCAGTGGTGCATGACAATTACTCCCCTAATGTTTTGGTCTCCTTTTGGAAGGTCAAAGGATAGTGTGAAGTCAATCAATATTCAAATGAGTCCACGCAAACTCTATTGAATTTACGGATGTAGAGTCTGAAAATTTTTTGAAGAAATTCTTAAGAGTCCGCGTGACAAAAATATGATTACTCAGTGTAATCTTCTCAAACATATCGAATTTCTTCGCGTGTTTGACTTCTGAAAATCAACAAATAATAGAACTAAAGAGTGCACTTGTCAATGTACCAAATATAACTAATAAATTTAACTAAATAGCAAAATTTTAAAATTCTAACTGCACTGGTGGTGCCTCTCAGGAGTGCAGTTGTTTAACGTCATTTGCTCGACGGTACCTCTCTTACCTTCGGATCTCATGAAAGAACTCCATCAAATTTTATCGCACCTCTCCTTATCTTATTTGTTGCCTTATGAGAAACACTTCTCCCTGAATCCTACCCTGCTTTCCAATAAAATGTGGAATGTCTCATCCACTTGTGTACAAAAAATTCATAGCCTTCTTTACCCAAGAACCTATGCTTAGACTTTTTCCGACTCGTCCAATATATGAGCAGTTTACCAAGGTGCTTCCCGTATTTATGTATTTTTTGCGAGCCTTAACCAAAGGAATGTGGATTGTAACTGTCTCACGTGAACCCCACACTTCATCATTATCCAGTGCTTCCTTGATTATATGATTTTGTACACGAGAAGAAAGAAGGTATCAAATTTGGTTGGTAAATAGGAGATTCAAGTTTTCACCCTGTTTTGTTCGATGACTCATATGGGGCATTGTGTATAAATTAAAACCTTTTTAGGAACATCCTCAAAGCATGGGCTAGGCATTACTTGCAATGCTTCATCCATCACATCTTCATCTAACAATTCCTCTATTGCCACCGCCACTTCAGCATCATCTAAAGAGAATTGAGTTGGTCCAGGTGATAACTTTGGAGGTGCACTTTTGGCAAGTGCTTCCTTCATTTCTTTCATTTCTTGTTACAATTATCGTGCTCCTTGCACTAGCTCATTAACTATCTCCTCGAGTGTTTTCTCTTGTTGCTCAAAGTTGTACTCTATGTATGGCCTCATACTTTCAGCCCTTTTCTCAATTAAATATCACAATTCCTTGGAGTACTTTCTGCTACCGAGCCTCCTGTCATACCATTTATAATCATTGCATCTATAAATATCAGTAAAACTTAGTGGAATTGGAGGTCATGATCAGGATATTCGTTTAAATAATACTTAAAGCGCTCAATGTATTCATATGTTGATTCACATGGAAATTGTTGTTCCAAGAATGCATAAGGTCTTAACCCTATGTTAAGCTAAGCTAAGCTAAAAAGATGACATGCAGTATAGGGTGTCATGAAAATATCAAAAGAAATTTATAAAGAATTAGGGTGACCTTGTGTCGAACCAAAAGGAACAGTTAACTTAGTAATATAAATTATTTATAAACTGAAAAATCTAATGGTTTGGGAGGGTTCTATTTCAGTGTTGTAAATAAATGATCAAAAATAAGATGACTAGGGAATAACTTCACCAATCGTACTCATGAATTATATTGAATGATTCGTAAAATAAAGTGAAATGATTTTAAAAGGTTTGGTTAGTGTACGACTAGACATGCAAAGATGATGTAAATCTCACTGGTGATAATTTTGAAATACATGCATATCTGCAATCCTATATGACGATAAAAATTCTCACTGGTATGAATTTTGAACTATTATCGTAGAACTCAACTTCTTTAGCAACACTGGTCAGATTTACTTTAATTTCGTTGAATACTTTCTATGATGGCCTTTCATCGGTCGTATAGCCGCACTGGTCAAATTTAAGCTATTTTCCGATTCAAGAATATTTAACTTCATAAAATACTAGTTTTGCCCTTGGCATGCACAATACTAGCCTAGGTTAATCCTATAAGATTCATCCTTAAGTTAAAGTACTCATGCAATTCTATCAAACATTTTATAAAACACCTAGCATGCATCGCATAAGCGTAAGCTAAATACATTTTTCAACCAAAAATCATTTATGGAAATATATGTAAAAATCTATTCAATCATCCATGAGTATCATTGGATCCGTCAACCTTTGTCATCAAAAGTACTACTCACTCATGGTGAGTGAGAAGAAATACATAACAAGAGTAAAATAAAAGTAAAACAAAGTGAGATTTAGTAATGCTCAATCTTATTCGCGGGTCTTCAAGGTGTAGCTTCTTTATTCTTGGTTATTCGTGGTCGAGTTGGAGTGCTCGAGTAGAGACCTTTGAGGGGGAGTTCTCGTTTATTCTGCTTTGTGGCCTGATGGAGTGCGTGTTCAGAGAAAAATGAAACTCTCTGTTTGTAGATTTTTCGAAGACTCGCCATTTTCCGTCATCATGGAGGAATATCAAACCTTTACCATCCCTCATAATGTCTTTCCATTAAAATTCCATCATAATGTTTTGGAACTTCTTGGCTTCTTCACATAAATACTTCAATAAAAAGGCTCCTTGATGTTAAGAAATCTAGTCCCTTTAAATTACTCGACCTAAAAATAGGGTCGATCAAAACTGGTCAGCTTTGTATTCCATTTGGTCGAGCTTGATCCCAGCTCGATCGAGCTTGTGCTCTCGGGTTCCTCAATTCCGTCGATTGGCTTCTTTGTGTGATCGTGTTGAAGCTCTCTACCTGGCTTACTCAACCAAATGCTCGATCAAGTCACACTCCTCGGGACCTTCCATTCGGTTGAGTGGACTGTAAAGGAGGATGACTAAAAATCTGGTCGAGTAAACCGCAACTCGACCAGTCATTTGTGACATTAACAACTCGACCTTATTCAACAACCATTTGGTCGGGTAACTTTGAATTTTTCACTCTCTAGAATTATATTTTGTGCGCCATTTACTAACAATCTAACTGTGATGTTAAAAAATGACGAGGAAAGCGCATGAGTTGGATTATATCGTCGATACTAGAGAAATCCCTCTACACCCTATCTTTTTACTACTCATTTAAAATTCTTAGGGAGTATGCAAATTTTAAGTATGGGGTGGGGGTAGTATGCATGAATTTTCAAATGATAACATCTTGTTTGCATACTAAAAATATTCAATATGAAGAAAATTGCATTCATCCTACATGATAGTTTGAAAACACGTTGAAATGTTGCTGAGCATGCCTAAGTTAATCAAGCTGATATATTAAAATTTTGTACGCTATGAAATTTATGTGTTGAACACTTTGAGTTGAACGATTCTATAAGAGAAAATTTATTTCAAATGATTTGATACTTTGGCTATCTTAGCTCGGTCCATTTTAAAATTTTATTCCATTTTTGAAAAGTGAAATTTTTCTAAAAGTTGTGCAAATAAAATTTTGAAAATATCATATTTAGTGTTTCATAGAATTTTTTGATTGCTTTTAGGTGACTTTAACATAATTGATGGTACATTTTTGGTGACACTCGAGTATTTATTTTTAGGTATTTTATAAGGCTTAAGTGTGGGGTGCGCAAGAGAAAAAAATGTGTTTTGAAAAGAAAAAATTATTGAAAAGACAAGAAAAAATTAAGATAAAAATTAAGATTGTTGAACAGTTGCCGAGGGTTAGGAAAAAAATATAAAAATTAAGGTCGAGCTTATATATATTATTTTTCCCTTGAAAGTAACAGTGTCAATTTGAAAATAAATAAAAAATCTTGTCCACTCTTTATGTTGTTGTCGTCATGCCATGTTTATTTCATAGTTCGAGTGAAGCTTGTAAACCATTGATAATTGTTAAGGAACGAACCTTATATTTACGTACGGAGGAATGATGGAGTCTACGAGAGAAAATTTAAAACTTATTTTTCAGTATTGAAACTCCTCTACTCTTATGGATTACAGGGTTTAATCTAATGCTTGAGTTTGAATTTAAGACATTACGCTTACACACTAGCCCAAGCTAGCAGATGTGACATGTTCGATAAGATTTTCTTTTAAAACTTTGAGCTTTACTTCATGATTTTAGTATGGATGTGGAATGGAGAATTGGATCGAGCAAATGTTAGTTTTTGGTATTCATTTTATGAGAAATTCATGACTACTATGATTTGAGTGATTTCTGAAGTTTTTCATAACATGCATGATTAGCGATACTTGATGTGCTTCAACGTGTTAAAAAGAAATGGTTTGCTCAGATAACTATAAAAAAGAGGTTGAACTTTTAAACAGAAGAATTGCTATGTTAGGATTTGTCAGTATTCCTTTTTTTGAAAACTCTCACGAGACTATAACTCGTCCACTAGGGTAGCCTAGGGGTTTAAAGGCTTATTTCATACGCTAAATGCATTCGTGATTTCCATGAAAGTGAGTTAGGAGTAGATTTATTGTTTTTAGTATTTTTAGAGCTTAGATTGTTCGGGACAAACAAGTCTTAAGTGTGGGGTATTTGATCGGTGTTAAAATGGTCTAATATTTAGGCACATATTTGCTTACATTATTCACATTTGTATTATAAAATTGGTCGAATACTACACTTATATTGCTATTTAGGTTATAAAACACCCTTTCTGCTAATTATAGAGGCCACGAGCAAACATAACAAAAATGAGGAGAACAAGAGCAAAAAAAAAACGTTTTGGTTGAATTGTGATCGGTCAATGGGAAAGTCAAAGTCAAAGTGCAGTCTGAAGGTCAAATTCGGCCGAGTTGAATCTTACTCGACCGAGGGAGCTATGAAGAGACTCTACTCGACCGAGCTAGAATGATGGAACAAAAAGAGGCTAACTACTCGATCAAGTAAAGGATTGACTTCAAAGGACCCATTAACTCTACCATAAAGGAGCTTCAATGATTGATTTATGTGAAGATGCCAAGAGTTTTATGGTTAGAATTGAAGCCCATAATGAGTGGTATTGAAAGGTTTTAAATTCTACTATTATGGAGGGGAATCAAAGATCTCTCAATACTACTATAAAAAGGGAACCAAGGGAAGGATATCATCTGTGCTTTAGGTAAGGTGCGAAGTTACCAGGTGCAAGAGCCACCAAATTCCAAAAATTTATTTATAGCTACTCGACCGTAAAGAAGAAGAAGTTACAACAACACCTTCAAGACCTGCGCCATTTCTGAGCATTTCCAAACTTTAACTTCTGTTTATACATTTCATTTTCACCAGGTATTTTTCCTCATTCGAGATGAGTGAGTAGTTGTTTTGATGATAAGGGTCTAACAGATCCTTGAGAACTCATGAATGATTGAACTCATTTTTACATACATTTGAAGACTATCTTTTTTGGTTAAAATAAATTTACTTGACTACGCTTATGCCATGTGTTAGGGAAGAACGACTGTGTGAACCTTACATGTATGTTTTAGGTAGTTTCCCTAGGGATAAACGACTGTGTGAACCTATAATATCTCTTATTGCATAATTATTTTATCTTTGAGAAAGAACGGTTGTGTGAACTCAGAGAAATAGATTTGTACCCTCTGATTCGGGAATGATGTCTGCTAGGACCTAGGTCTATGCCTTTTGATTAGGAAAGGACATATGTAAACTCGTTGAGACAACTATTCTACCTTATGAGGTTGATTCTAGTTAGCCATTTAATCCATTCTAATTTATTTTTATAAAATTTTCACCATTGGTGTTGTTATGGCATAATCATCGTTTTTAAATCGATTTACAGTTCCCGTCACCAAACTGAATTTAGAATCCACCAAACCTTAAATTGTTTAGTTGATAATTTAGCACACAGAACCTGAGTTAACCGCTATTCCTTTGGGTCGACACTAGATCACCCTTATACTTATAAATTTTGTTTGACTTGTTGAATACCACCATATATACACACGTCATGTAGCTACTGCTCGAATGACTAAATGTCTTCGACCATTCCTCTTAAGATTTTTCTTTTGTTTGATACAAACTCATCCCAAGAATCCATTTTCAAGACAACACGAGAATCACTATGATTTTGGTGTGAGGCGAAGATGATATGTGGTAATGCAATTTCAAGGATTGAATACTACATATTTATAGGATAAATTCTAATTTTGAATATATAAGGAATTCAAGGTATTTACATTGTCAAATAAAAACAAGCACATGTCATATCTATCTCAAATGAAATCGTTGAAGGTATACATGTACATTATTGCAAAATTTAAGTACAGCTTTTGGCTTACAGCTCTACTTGCTACAACAACCAAATCTAAAAGCTTAGTTATTATGGGCTATAGCTTATGACTAGTTACTACAAGAAAAAAGGTCGAGGACATCTGCTTATTTGGAGGACATAAGAACATAATTTGGATTGTTCGTTTCAGATCAATCAACGAATCAGATTAGATTAAACTTTATATATATGTTGCACGTTACATGTTGAGATTGATCGAGCGTCATTGTTCACATCAAATTAATCCCTTGTGTTCACAACTAGTGCAGTGGCTAGTAAAGGGTCGATCCCACATAGAGTTGTTTGAAATTTTCCTTTCGTAATTGAAAGTAAAAAGAGAGTGTTTGAGTGAGTTTGTTGGTTGCGAATTGTAGCAAGCAAAGAAGAGAAGGAGAGTTGTGTAAAGTATTTAATTAAGATGCGCAGCAAAGACAACAAGCTATCCCTTGCGATAAGCTGATTATCATAGACACTAAATATTTCCTATAAACTAGTTTCACACGGCCACTCCCCACTAAGGTATCTAACCTCACATGATCATCATCAAGGTCAACATCCCGCGCTATTAATTCGGGGATTTTGGTTCACATATAACTCCCGTTAGGGTTGTCACACGATCACTTGTCACTCATAATCTATACTTGTCAGCTGTAGGATCAGTTTAACGAATGAGTCCAGTTTATCAAACTAGGTTTGCCCGCTAGAGCCTCCTCTAATGAGACAAGCTTGAAAACATGGAATTCGCACAAACGAATTAATAATGAAACTATTTCATAGATGAAATGCAAGTCTCAAAATTCAAACTCGTTGTCGATTCTAACAAATTAGATCGACATACTTGCAGAGTTCATCAACATCAAGATTAATAAAATACAAAAACAAAGAATAGCAAAGAACAAAGGCCTCGGGCGTCACTCCTTGGTTTAGGTCTCGGCTGAGTGTACGGGGTTGGGAAGAGAGGTCAGCGATTGGAGGTTGTCACTCACTCCGTTCGTTCCGTCCTTGAGATGAAAGCAGAGGGGAGAGAAGGGTTTATTGCTTGATAGATTTGTCCTTTTTGTTTCGCCGGTTAGCACTTATATTTATAGTGCTAAGGTACTCGACTCGTTTCATATTTCTTCTCTTCTTCGAATCTTTCCTTTCTCGTGATAATGATGATCAGCTCATCTTTAGGTAATGTTGAATTTGGAAGCATCTGTAACAAGAAACAAGCGATTTTTGGAAAAAATCAGTTGTAGTAATATTTTTGTATCTCCAATTTTTGATCGACTTCCCATCCGATTTTGTCACTGAGCCCAACAACGAACTTTAAAATAATTTCCTTAGCTCTCTAGCCCACTTTATGTTGGTTTGATTGGACACCGGACAAAGTTTATAGAAGCTTCCGAAGTTCGGGTGCATTTTTAGAAAATATGCGTCAGAAGCTGCACTTTAGTTGCGCTTTGCAATTGCTCCTTGCGCCGCAATTGTGCATTTGTTCTAGAATTCTTTCAACTTTTCTCCCACAAGGAAATTTTCTTTAAATGTGATCTTTTTGACCATATTTATTCCTCCTTCAATTAATACACTGAAATATAAAACTACACCAAAAGCGTAATCTTATACATATAAATAGATAAAGAAGACTAGTATTGAGGACTAAATAGAGCGGCAAAATACTCTCTATTAGTGATTTAAATGCAATTAGAGTCTAACATGTTGAATGATAGGTGTAACATTGTATTTCTAAAGTGCAACATACTATTTGTAAGATGTAACATTTACCACGAATTTATATTTTTTAATCTGAACTGTCAATATCAACGATCCAGATCTTTCTTCTGAAATATAGCATCCCATGAAATCCAACTCTTGATACTACACCTCATTTATCCAAAGCGATTCATTATAGCGTTTCCTTGTCGGAGATGCCCTTACAGATGAAGACGTAGTGTTGCGAGGCTACAACTAGTTTACAACTAGTTTTCTGTCACAATCTGTTTACTGAAGCAACCAAACCAATTTAGAAAAAATAGGAGCATTGAAGTTTTGCACGACTAATAAAGTTTTAATTGGTACGACTTCACAAATGAAAATAAAAAATGAATTATTCCGAAAGCTGGTTGGTTAGTCAAAATTCAAAATTTCTACTATTTATCGATATGAATTATTACAATCTTAATGAATAAAATAAGTTTTTCTTAAAAAGAAGAGGTATCACTTATTCCAATATCAAAATTTGTCAATATTTAATATGATTTGTTGAATTTGTATATCAATGTTTGCATAACAACTAAAAATTTCTTAAAATGAACAACTTCCATCCATTTACTCAGTTAACTAATAATTATTATTATTCTAAAAATTCCAAATTTCGAACAAGACTAAAAAAATCCCAACAATTCATATTTAAAAAAATAATAAAGAGATTACATAAATTTTCAAAATGCAAAATACATACAAATTTTTATAAAAAATCACTTTGTTTATAAAAATGTATAGAAAACTTCATTTGATGAAATATTTGATGAATATAAAGGTCCCGTTTGATTGCGGGGAAAAAGGAGAGGAATGGAAAAATAAAAGAAAATTTTTGAGTGAAAATGAAATATGTGTTTGGTTGTAAGGAAAAATGGAAAAAAATAGGCAAAATGAGATCAAATTTTCCTTACAACTTTCTCATGGCAAAATTATTTTCTTTTAAAAAAAATTCCTCACTTTTTTTCCGCAACCAAACGGACCCAAAATGTATATATTAGCATCATTTGATGGTTTAGTCATTTAATATTTTTATGAACTCCTGAATTTTGGAGAGAAAAGTTTTGGGAATTTTTTTTGGATTTTTTGAATCCTTGTTTGAATTTTGAATAATAAAAATACTAATTAGTTAACATATTAAATTGATGGAAGTGGTTTCGTGTAGCCTTAGCCCTGAAGTAAACATATGTGTATTTTCTACAAAAAGAAAACTTACGAGTGGTTTCGTGCCAAAAGTTTAAAGTTAAGGGAGATTAAAGTCAATTTTTATATCAAATAAAAGTAAGGATGGTTACTTCGAAAATTTACATAACGCTTTAGTAAATGAATGATTCCATTTCGATTTTCCCCGTATTGGTTAGTTATGGTCAAATCAAGGATGATACACCGTAGAAACCGTGGACATCGCACGATAATTTGGTCTTTTTAACCTCCGAAATTCATTTATTTACATGAATTGGGAAGCTATATATCTTTATATTGGCTTTCCAACTATTTAGTATTCACCTCAAATGGAGACTGAGTTGTGTTCGCGAGCCGTCAAAAGCAACTAGATTGAACTATCCAAGTTTTTACCTCTATAATTTTCAGAAGTTATTTCTTTCATTGAACATTACGATCAGAGACGTATGATAAAAATATACTCTAATATTCTCATATCTTTTGTCTTATGTGTGAGTTCCCACGAAGATTAAGAAAATGATAAAAATGTAAGACAAAAGTCAAAAAGAAAATTCATTTCATTTAAGATTCCTTACCTTATACTTTGCTATTTTTTTTCTTTTTTCTTTTCTTTTGTTATTTTGGAGCTTGCTTTATTTTGGATTTTGCTCATCGTACAAGTTCTTGCAAGGGAAAGACGTACCTCTCGTAACCCTCGGCATTAATCGACTAGCTCCTGAGGGCTTCGATATTTACATCAACCCTCTAGAGGACTAGCATCCCGACCAACCAGTACTCGTGTATGATTGTTTCCTCCGCTCACCATTTAGAAGAGCATTGGATGCAGGCCTAGCAGATCACCTGAGGAGTAGTGATTATTGTTGCATTTATTGATAACATTTACATATACTCACTTTAAGACTAACTTTTTGTGCTTTTTATGTATGTTTCTATTATTTAGTACTTTGTTTTGTCGTTTTCTACTCATACTTAATTTTAGTTGAACCACGACAATTTAAGTGTGGGAGAGGACCAATAGAGTTTGTAATTTTATTTCCATGAATAGGATATATTACCGAACTAAACTTGCTTAAGAAATGATGCCATATAGCCATTTTTTGAATTTTTTTATAGAACAATTTTTTTAGTCTTTTGCAAAATCTTTAGTTGATTTAGTAGGATCATGAGTTAAAAAAAACGTTCTAGAGGGGCAGTCAACCATTCAAAGCTCGGGATAAATCAGTATGGGGTTAAATGGAGGTCATAGAAACTGACACTTGGAGTTATGAGAAGCTCTCAAGAAAAAAATTCGACAAGTGCCGAGGGTTACGGGAGGTATTTCTCGCCCTTGAAAATACTTGTAGGATTAGCATGAGCAAAAATAAGGCAATCTCTAGAAAACCAAAAGAAGCAAAAAGAGAAAAAAATGAAAAATTGCAATGTACGGGGTAAGAAATCGTAAAAGCACAAAGTGTTAGATTCAAAGTTTGTCCTGCAAAAATAAATATTCTTCTTAAAAGAGTTGAAGCCTCATGGCAACGAAGCGCACTGTGTCAGAAGGAAATAAAAGAAGTTCAACCATGAAACTAGGGTCCCGAACAGGGAATTGGTGACTAGGAGCCCGAGAGAACTAGCTCATATCCTTAGAGGTCAATTATAAGGTATGCGATTTTTGGAAAAAATTTAAGCTTGTGCAAAAACTTTTTAAAGGAACTCAGTCTTTATGACGTACCTTTACATCAAAGTTAATCGGTTACATAAAGCTAGTTTATATCATGTTTAGAAATTGTTCGCGACAAACAAGTTTAAATGTAGGGAAATTATGATAGAGCATAAATGTACATACACTTTTTTCCTCTAACTTAGCTTGATAATACATGTTTTATGTCATAGATACACTTGTTATGGTGTTTTCATATTTCAAATGAAAATGAGATATTAAAGTAAAAATGCCCTAAAAAGGCAGGAAATAACTGAAGGTGTTTTCGTATTTTATGGCGTAAAAGTGCAAGGTCCCTGAAAAATTCTAATCAACTCAGTAAATTGAATTTAGTTGGAGCAATTGGCAAAAAAAAAAGAGAAATCAAAAATCAATCGCAACAATTATCCGTCAAAGTAGAGACCAAGGAGGCGAAATAGTCATGTGCTACTATGTAGCTCACGACCTTGTGAGAAAGCAAGAGGGATCGACAGATTTGATGAACAACATTTTGATTGTCGCAGGCGATGAAGATGTTAAGGACACGTGAACGACATGGAGACTCTCGACTTATAACTCAAGCAAAAATCGCGATTTCTCCAGACATGCAAGAAACAAAGAATTGAATATCACTTTTGATAAGCAAGATCAAGTCCTTGGTCTAATTTCTAGTTTTGCATATAGTTACTTTAGAAAATCAACTCCTACATGTGATTGATCGGTGTCGAAATTGTTGATTATTTGGACACCTAATTGCTTATATTCTTCGCTTTTATCATATAAGATCGATCAAATTCTACACTCACATTATTATTTAAGATTATTGTAGAAGCTTGGAGAAGAACATAACAAAAATAAAGCAAAAAAGAGCGAAATCGGCGATGTTTGGGTCTTTCGGACCTTCGGACCTTCTGAGACTTGCACAGAGCGCATTGGACATCCAATTGAGACAAAAAGAAATGTATTGCAAAACTAACTCAAATATCTACAACTCTTAGATTGACCACAAGGACTGATTCGAATGTTAAGGTGGCCAAAAAGGAGCATGAAGTCAGAATTCACGGCAAGGAGAAGAAGTTGAACATGGAGTGATGCTCAGAGGACTACGTGGCAGCATTTGAATTTCCTCCGTGGACATGGCTGTAGTTTATAGTGATTACCATGGGATCCGCGTACTAAATTCTTTAAGAGTCTGTGTAGCTCTCGGACAGTTCTGACCTCTCAACCTTTGGAAAATTTCACAAAGAGCGTTCGTGCTCCGATTAAGATGACACAAGGTGCATTGGAAAGCTTACTCAAAGCTATACAACTTTGATGTTGATTACAAAGGCTGGTTTGGACCAGAAAAGAGCGTTCCGATTGAAGCAAACAAGCAATCATCATGTTGACACTATGTCAACATCTTCAGGGAAAGTGAAGAGCCGCCCTTTTTTCCCTATAAATAAAGCACTCCTCCAAGGCTTCAAGCAAACTTCCACAGGCCTGAGAGCCATAAAAATCACAAGAGGGTTCCCCCTCATGGGGTGCTACTCATCCAAGTTATAGTTCTTAGTTTAGATTTTTGTAAGAAACAAGTCAAGTTTCAAGTTCCGACATTGTTCTTTTTCTTCTTACTTTCTATTTTGTATTTCAATTCAATAATTTGTCATTACTCGCTCGATATGAGTGAGTAGTAGTCTTTGATGACGAGGGTCTGACGTTCCCCTCGACTACTCACGATCGATTAAACGGGATTTTACATGTATTTAATGATTGATTTAAGGTTAAACCAGTCACATTTAACTACACCCATGTGATGTATGTTAAGTGTTCGATGAAATGCTTGATAGAAACTGTATGAGTACTATATCTCGGGGAAGAATCTCAATGGATGAACTCAGGGTAGTATTACACCGAAATGGACAAAAGCTAGTATTGTACGAGGTTAAATGTTCTTTAGTCAGGAAATAGGCTATATGTGACCATCTGCGGCTATTGATCGACAAAAGATTAGTTTAGAAAGTGTTTATTGAAGTTAGCTTATATGTG
>JAWWMW010072273.1:0-14059 GCA_035048345.1 Echeveria elegans | reverse complement strand
GCGCGGATTACTTCTTCATTGCTGTCAAGCTCATCTGCTAATGCATCTCTTAGCTCATCAATTTCAATGTGCCCACTTTGGTTCTGGTCAAAGAATTCAAAAGCTTTGCAAAGGTGCTCATCACTTCCCATTTTTCTCAAGTGAACGGAAATAGCAACAAACTCTCCATAATCTAGAAACCCGTCACCATCAACGTCACCCTGCCATTGTCACACAATATTGTCAGCCAAAATACAGCAAAAGTGACAACGTATGACTCAGCTACTTACTGCTTCCATTAAAATTTGAAGATCAGCATCTGGAATTTGGTGACCAAGTTTGGTTAGTCCAATCTTTAGTTCCTCCAAGTTGATCTTGCCCTTATTGCTCGTATCCATCAATTGAAAGCCCTCCTTAATTCCCGCCACTTCCTCGATTGATAGAAACTCAGCCATGACCTGCAATTCAGTCGCATTAATTCCAGAAAGAAATATGTTTGCTTCGGCCAAAGTTTACTTTTTGTATAGGGTTCTTACAAGATTATACACAAAAGTGAACTGGTCCAGAAAATAAAACATTACCCTGAGAGCTCGTTTCTTGAGTTTATTCATCACCGAAAATTGTTTCAATCGAGCCTTAACAGTTTCACCTAGCGAAACGTTGGGAGCCTGTTTGGCATTTTGTAACCAAGGATGATCTACAAGCAAAAGACAGCATGAATATCGTATACAAACTTTTAAACCTATGCGTCAAGTTGAGTTCCTAAACTTTCAGCTACAAATTAATGTTTTCACAAAATAAAATAAAAAAAATCGAACGCACGGCATGCAACCATGCTCATAAGTCATAACTCTTAACATTTGTTTACCTAAGACTTCTTGAGCAGTGAGCCGGTCCTTTGGATCAGGGTTAAGCATTTTCCGCACAAGGTCTTTAGCCTTTTCGGAAACTTTAGGCCACGGATCCCTCTTAAAATCTAGATGAGACTTAATAATTGCTTGAGCAACTCCTTGTTCAGTTTCTGCACAAATGCCAAAGGAAAAAAAATGTTGACACTCAGTTAAGCAAGAATGAAAAATCAAAGACTTCCACACCAGAATATATGCCAACCTGCCCAGAATGGAGGAACACCACAAAGTAAAATATAGAGTATCACTCCAGCACTCCAAACATCAACCTCAGGGCCATAATTCCGTTTGAGTACTTCAGGAGCCATATAGTAAGGGCTTCCGACAATTTCACTGAACTTTTCACCTATAGAAGAACAACACATTATTAGGAAAAATCAAATAATCCGGAGAAATCGGGGCAAGTCAGCCTTAAAGTCGCAATGGTCACCAGGTTTGAAAAATATCGATAGCCCAAAATCAATTGCTTTTAGCGGTGAACTTTCTTTCTTGTTGGCAAACAAGAAATTCTCGGGTTTGAGATCCCTATGCATCACACCATGCTTGTGACACATCTGAAACATAGAAGAACTTAATATTATGACTTCTGATCTCGCGAAACGCATCAACTCAAACACTATATAAACAAAGTAGGTTGACAAGGTAATTATGATGATGACATATACCTGAACAACTTCAACAATAGTTTTGGTCACAGCAGCCGCAGCTCGCTCGGTATAATGTCCCCTAGCGACAATGCGGTCAAACAATTCACCCCCTTCGCACAACTCCATAACCAAATGAACAGCATCATTATCCTCATACGTATCCTTCAACGTAACAATATTAACATGTTTTGGCAAATGCTTCATGATCTCAACTTCCCTCCTGACATCCTCAATATCTACCGCAGTCTTAAGTTTCTTCTTGGATATAGACTTACACGCGTACAAATCTGTAGTATTCCTATCTGTACATAAATACGTGACGCCAAATTCACCTCTCCCAAGCTCACGACCGAGTTGATACGCTTGGTGGATGTCGTGGCCAGTGGGCGACTTAAGTACAACAAGCTTGTTTCCACCGCTGGCGTGCGCCTGACCGTAGTCTATTGAAAAAGGGTTTTGCTTCTTCTGAGGTTTCTTTTTCTCCTTGAATTCGGATGGCGGCGTGGCACAGCAATTACCCATTTTTTTTATCAGGTATGATCGGAGAAAATGTATGATGATGGGTGAATCAAAAATCTTGTCAAAAAAGGGAAACTGGGGGTTCGGAAACCAATCCTTTGGGGAATGATTCAAGAATCAAAACCGCTGTGTTGGACTGATAATTGAATGGTCGAATGGATGAAGAAAAAGAGAGGGGGATAACGTGTGAATGAGGAAGGTGGAAAAAAATGTTGAATTTTCGGAGATGTGAAAGCCTCCTTCCCTTCCCTTCCTCTCAGGTCTGGTTGATTGGATTGATGAAATTGGGACAAGGAGTCAACGTTGTTTGTTTGTTTGTTGTTGAAACCCAATTGCAACGGTTTTTCTTTTCCTCCAAAATTTGAGCGTCTAACTCAATTATATAATGGTGATTTTAATTTAATGAGTACTGTATAAAATTTGTCAGGTATACACAACGTATAATTGTATCGTGATGTCCAAATCGTCATCAATATATTTTCTAAAAGCTTATTAACAAGGGGGGTGGGAGACGGCTAATTAGAATTAAATTTTCAACGTCTTTTTTATTCCTAACCAAAGTTCAGATTACTGCTGGCTTCCTGTGGAACGTCTAAAGTTATTGATCCTTGGAAAATACAATCAAACATCCTGACACCGCTGATGACCGATGTTACTAGAAACTACACACATACAAATTCAAAGATTAGGAAGCTTGATGTAATTTTGCAGATGACTTGCCTTTTAAATCGGTCAGCGATGGTGAGGTCTTTTATCATTAAATGAAGAACCATGTAGTGTACACATCATCTATATGGACAAGACCCAAAATTTAAGGTCTCAGCCTGCAATCCAATAATGATCAGTGCTATTCAGGGCACTTGAGTAATACCAGCTATGAGGAGGCAACAAGAACTTCATGTCTACCGCCGTGGATTATAGGATCTCGACACAACACCACTTGGGAGTTGTTCATCTTTTTCTGCCAGCAAATTTTGGATTCTTACACATCCGAATACTTGATGGCGTGACCTCCACCAGTTCATCTTCTTGAATGTACTCAATGCAGTCATCCAAACTGAAGTCTAATGG
Organism: Echeveria elegans; assembly: GCA_035048345.1. Taxonomy (NCBI): domain Eukaryota; kingdom Viridiplantae; phylum Streptophyta; class Magnoliopsida; order Saxifragales; family Crassulaceae; genus Echeveria; species Echeveria elegans. The sequence continues at coordinate 10,935 of JAWWMW010072273.1, read as the reverse complement.
AGTATCCAAAATCACTGCATTTAAAATCAACCGTGTCTCAGTATTTAGGTGCGCGATAACAAGTGCTCTATTAATCACTCATTCTGAGTATCATTAACTCTCACGGCCTCGCTAGGGCATCAAATAAATTAAAGGACTTATATTTTCTCACCTGTCTGCTCCTTGTTGGAACGTATATTCGTTGCAGCTTTCTTCTTGCACACATTGACTGACAGATCTCCGGATCGTTGATGAATACCAATCACTTGTCCTTTGTAAACTTCCGCTCCTGGACCAAGAAACAACTGTCCTCTCTCTTGGGTACTTGAAATAGCATATGATGTGGTGATCCCATCCTCAAAAGCAACCTGATCATTATCGAGAATGATGTGTGTTATTATGTGATTCCTCTTACATTTCCAAAGAAAAATAATTTATAAAGGAATAAGAAATTACCAGGGAACCTAAATCCCGCGTGCTCATCTCACCAGCCCAAGTTTCATAACTTTCAAAAACTGTATTGAGAATTGCAGTGCCTCGAGATGCAGTTAGAATTGCGTTCCTCAAACCGAGCAGTCCACGGGTTGGAATCTTGTAGCGCAGAAAGGTCGTTCCTTCAGCCCTGCAAAGCAAGCGGCAAAAGAATATAGCTGAAATCCTAACCAACCAAGCAATTAAAAACTTGATTTTGCGACTTGGCTGGAAACTTAGATATTTTAAAAGTAATGCAAACTTTCAAATAAACAACAGTACATCGACATACCCCCCTTGCATGTCAATCATCAGTCCCCGTCTTTTACCAAGAAGTTCAACCACAGATCCCATGTGCTCTTCAGGGACTTCCACGGTAGCTATCTACAAGTTTCACAGAAGCATGAACCCAACGCATGTACCAAACTAACCAATCTTAAACAAATTTAAATACCACTATACAGTTTTCAAAACAAGAAACCTAGAAAGTTCAAAATTGATTTGGATACACATTCATTGAACTTCTTGTTAATTACAAATACTTCCTTCTAATACCATGAAATCAGTAAGTCACTAACCTCATAAGGCTCCAAGAGTTTATCGTTGACCCTTTTGTTGATCACTTTTGGGGGACCAACCATGAATTCAAATCCTTCTCTCCGCCTAAGAAATAAAAAAATTAGAACCATTTGCGAATACTAAGTGTATTCCAGATTCATGAGCAACTGAACATGAGCATACATGTTTTCTATCAGTATAGTGATGTGCAATGTACCCCGACCACTAACAACGAATGTGTCTGCCGTTTCACCATCTTCAACTTTCATAGCCAAGTTCCTCTCCAGCTCGCGGAATAGGCGATCTCTTAGGTTTCTACTGGTAACATATTTTCCCTGAAGAGCACCCACTATAAATTATCACACTAAAGAACAATCTACATTATAAGACTGATAATTCAGGAGGGCAAACATACACATACATGAGCAAGAAGCACGCAAAATGTAAATATGTCCAACTACAGCTGAATTACCTCACGACCAACAAAGGGAGAAGTGTTAATAGAAAAAGACATCTTGACAGTCGGTTCTTCCACCTTAATGGCAGGTAATGCTGTCCCAGTAGCTTTATCAGCAATTGTTTCCCCAATCTGATTTTACAATACAGGGTGTTAAACCACACAACTTCGTAAGGCCCAATGCGAATATCATTTTGTTGTCTGCGTGGACTGCATTCAAATGCTCAAATATTATTTTTTTAATTCAGGGGACAAAAAGTTCCGTTACCTGGATATCATCTATACCACAGACAGCACAGATATCACCCGCTTCAACAGTATCTGCAGGAACCCTAAAGAACTTCTCGAAGACAAAAAGTTCACTAACTCTAGCAAATCTACAAGAATCATCTGGAGTGCATATCTGTTGTAGAAATAAATAAATGAAAAATTAAGTTCCCAAAATAGCTTACTCAAGTAAAAAATTTGGAGATTCTTCACAATAGATTGGCATGATGGCGTCTAACCAAAACTAATAATCACTGGTCTATGGTCATCAAATTACTTACCTTCACCTCCATTCCTCTACGCAAAGACCCTGAATGTAACCGCCCTATAGCTATACGGCCTTTATGTTCTTCATAATCAATATTTGTGGCCTACAAACACAATATATATGCAACATTAGTTCAACAAAGGAAAAAAAAGAACCTTAAATCAGTATGTGTTAGAATGCGACTTTGTGGCACGATTTTACAAATGAAATGGCAATGTGCTAGCCAATAAAATGGGCACCAACATCTTAGAGAATGAACAGGGCTGTCACTAACCAGCATCTGCAAGGTACCATCCTTGACAATACGTGGCCCTGGAATGCATCTGACTACTGATTCAAAAAGAGGGCCAAGATCATCAGCCAAATTTTCAGGCTCCAGGCCAGCTTTTCCTTTAATCCCACTAGCATAAACTACTTGAAAATCGCACTGCAAGAGAAATGAAAAGCACCCAGATGTGATTAATTTCACATCGATTTCACAGTATACTGCACAATGCAGCATATTGCTTTCGCTCGTACCGCATAACCTCAGATAGTCGAATTATCCTTCTATTTAAAGTATGAAAATTGAAAAATGATAACAATGACTGCAAATTTACTAAATAATTATTTACTAAATTTATACGGGTAAATATGAAACCTGACTAATATTGAATACCTGTTCATCTGTTGCATTAAGTTCAATGAAGAGCTCAAAAGTGGAGTTAACAACATATTCTGGGCGAGCTGAGGGTCTATCAATTTTGTTCACAACAACAACAACGGCAAGTCCGAATTCTAGTGCCTTCTTTAAGACAAATCTTGTTTGTGGCATAGGACCCTCCACTGAATCCACCTAGATAGTTTATAAATGAAGATGTAAATATACAAACCCAAGAAATAAATAGGCAAAAGATACACTCAGAAGAAAACTCAAATTTCAACTGGTTAACATTCCTGAACCAAGCTTCACTCAAAAGGGCAGTCAATAGGTTCTTGGCCAAGCAGATCCATCAAGCTTTATTTATGATTTTCACTCCTTGTTCAGAGAACTTGGAAATGGGTATTTCAAGAACTAATAACTCAAAATTATAGAGCAATGTAAAGTGCCACGTCGCAAAGATATATAAGAAGAGACTCCCTATAAAATCTACTGGGACTATGTCTTCATAAGCAGTATCAGATAATGCTTATGAAGGCACTAGTATAACAAACGATAGTTAATATTATAAAAAACCAGCTTATTGCATGAATTTATGACAACACTACGAACTCTTAAAATATGTTTATCTGTAGAGGTGACGGTGAATTGATTGATAATGAAGTTTAAAAAAAAAACTCAACAGTTGAGCTGCAAGCATATCACAAATCAAAACTGAGGAGCTTTGACACTCATGACACTTTCCGAGTATAACCAGCTATTTATTAAATAAACATAACAGTTGTGCAAAAGTAATGATTCTAAAACATCTTACCACTAGAAGCACCCCTTCAACCATATTTAAGATACGTTCGACTTCACCTCCAAAGTCAGAGTGGCCAGGTGTATCAATGATATTAATCTTTGTATCCTTATACGTAATAGATGTATTTTTACTAAGTATAGTGATTCCCCTTTCTCGCTCCAGATCATTGGAATCCATGATCCTTTCTTGCATAACTTGATTGTCACGAAACACCTAAACAAAACAAACACATTTAATGTCAACATATTAATATACCAAGACATACATCACCTGGCTGGGATGGCTTCAGGACTCTACCTTTGCTTGCTTAAGCATGGAGTCGACCAATGTAGTCTTCCCGTGATCAACATGAGCAACAATCGCAATGTTCCTTATATCTTCCCTCCTCGTAAACTGGCTCGATTTCACTACATCATCTACCAATACAAAACCAAACAAAAAAAACTCAAATCCAATTTCTGTTTTTACATAAAAAAATTATGTATAATGAATACCTATGTCAAATTAAGCGCATACTTCTGATATCAACTACTTGAAAAAAATAAAGCTCAACATCATACAATTCTCAGTATCTATAGATTAGCATTTAGTTCAATTGGATTCGAGAAACCATAAACCAAAGTAACATACTAACATGTATGGAAGACAATTGAAATAGATGAAATCCACGAGTACATACCAGCGTCGACGACTTCGGCGGATAGTGAGGATTTAACAACGGTTGAAGACTTGGCCGCGGAGCGAAATGGAAGCGAGCGGGAGTGGGATAGGGAGGTGAAAGCGAGGTCGGAGAAACGGCGGCTAGTGAGGAGAAAAGTAGATGCGGAGGAAGTGTTCACGTTGAGATTAGTTTTAGCGGTAGGGTTGTTGTTGTTGCATTTTGTAGTAGATAAGGAGGAGGAGATTGGGGTTCTGAAACAGGTCGCGGGTGCCGCCATCTCCATCCTTCCTTATCTTCAGTTGAGGTATGGGAAAGAGAGGAGAGCGGCGAAGTGAGGCTCTGCTCAGGTCTGCGCTGCGCTGCTATTTGGAATGAATGGATAGATAGATATTGACGACGATGATGGGATTTGAAGGCTTCCGCGAACCTCAATCGGAAGTGAATGGACCTAATGAATGCACATATGGTTCATATTCCACGTGTCTCTTCTCTATTCGACTCCATGCACATATCAAACTTTTTTTTCATGTCAAATTTTTTTCGACAAAGGTTACACCGGACAATCTACTACTCATTCTGTCCCTTTTTTTTTTTTTTTCACTTTTCTTTTCGGTAGTCTCCTAAAAATTTTCTTATTTACTTTTATGAAAATTAATCAATCTCACAAAATACTCTCTTTCATACTTTATCTTTTTCTCATCTATTTTTATCTTATTTTTACTCTCACAATCTCATTATTCCTTAATTACCGTGCCCACAATCCAAATAGAAATATCATTTCAGGACGGAGGGGGTACAAGATATAATGTTTTTTTTTCATTTCTATCTTTTGAATTGTTATATCTTACTCCCTCTGTCTTCTTTTGTTCTTACTGCTTTTCTTTTTTGGCGTCTCCTTATGTTCTTCCTGTTTTCTTTTATAGTAATTATTTCTCATCTTTTCTCTCTCAAAACACTTTCTTTCTTACTTTTTTACTATTTATTTTCCTACTTTTACATTATTCTATCACTCACATAATCATTTTTTTCTCTCAATACACTATCTTTCTTACTTTCTTACTATTCACTTTTCTACTTTTACATTATATTTTCACTCACACAATCATTTTTTTCTCGCAATACACTCTCTTTCCTACTTTATTACTATTCACTTTTCTACTTTTACAATATTCACTCGCTCACACAATCATTGCAATCTTAATATTTGTATCAAACTAACAAATGTACAGAACATTTCAGGACGGAGGGAGTATAACTTATTGTGAAGAAGATAATTCAAGTCATTTGGTTGCTGTCATTTCTTAATAAACACATACGTCAAAAATCCTAAATCCTCCTCCTCTCACATGGACGAGAATGTTGATCTACGACTGTGTCAGATGTTTGCAGTCCCTACGAATCGTACAAGCACGACAAATAGCTAACACTTCATGTCTGATATGGTATTTAAGAATCAAGCAATATACCGTCAGGTTCATACGAAACCTAAAAAAAGTCTAGGTATCGTTGTTATCCAAACATCACTCTCTAAACTAGAAACAACATTCACTAGTTCAATGATCCTAACATAAGCCACACAAGGTTTGAGTACCTCAGCTTCTTTTGGTGAATGCACCTTCATTTTTGGCGAGGGTGTTTCAGCAGCTTTAGTAGCTCCATTGTTTTGTAGGAGTTGGAAGCAATTACAACAGAGGGTGCAGCCGTGATGGAAGCCACAATGTATGTGTGTTCCCCTCTTGGCACTTAAGCAGCACGTAGGCTATCAACGACGATATTGATAGTTATCTTATGAGTCATTCCTCTTGTGCAGACGTCGATATCTGCAACAAATAAAGATATGTTTTAATAGTTTGTGGACCGGTAGGTTGAGCATACATGTCGTAGCTTCGGCATAGGGATGGGAGCTGGAGATTTTCATGTCAGATTCACCAAAATTTAAAATTGCAGTATTTTGTATAAATAGAAAAATAAGTGATAATTACATGAAACTATACGTATCTTTAGGTAATTTCCATGAAGACACCCCTATATTTCAATTTTCCACCAAACCCTCTTTTTTTTTTTTCGTTCACCCATAATCACTTTTTTTTTCATCTAGTTTAACGGCGCGTTTATACAGACACGCGCGCCTAAGCAAAACAAAAATCTGACATTTCATCTCATAAGGTCTAAGGTATCTTACACATGAAGCTAAACCGTAAACATAGGATGATCCGATGGATATGTGGACCAAAATTATTCTACTATCAAAATTCAGACAATGTATAAGACTAGTTGAAATTCGACATTTGTTTTGCCGGCATGAGCGGTATATCATCGAGATTTTGAAGAAGGGAATGACAGATTCAGGTGGAGGACTAAGGAGTTTATGAAGTTGTCGGACAAAGAATTAGTTCTGGCGCAAGATTGGCCAAGTGTAGAACGGTCCTGAAGGAAGCAGAGTCGTCTGGAGTGATGAAAAACTGCTTTACATGAGGACAATTGATACGAAGACGTTTTGAACTTGTGGACACGTGCTGGCTTAGAAAGCATTTGAAGACTCACACGAAGAACGCGATTTATAAATACTGTTCAATACCTGGGAATAAAGTTAGTTACAATTTCCCGATCAATTCTTCTTCTCAATTCCGATCAATTCCTCTCTTCATTTCCGATCAATTCTTCTCTTTCGATAGGGACCTGACACTATAAAATATCTACATCAAATTATTACGAAACAAAAGCAAGAACACGAATTTACCGAAAGAGAATCTGAAAAGCAAATCAAGCTACGTTCTCTCTTAATATTGACGACGACAGAAAGCTCCAAGCCGTTCATCGAGAATTGGTGGAGTATATCGAGGGTAGAGGTGGTAAAGTAATCCGTTAGATTAAAAAAAATTTAATGGATTAATGAAATACAATGTATTAAATAAATTCAACTCAATCAGTTTGAATCATTTAATCCAATTATATGTATTAAATAGATTGTATCATTTAATCCATTAATAATCCTTCTCCTCCACCATCCGACTACCACCGAGAAGGTGGGAGGAGGAGGTGGCGGTGGTGGTGGAGTGGTGATGGTGGAGGAGGGGTGGTGGTAGAGGAGGAGGAAGGAGGAGGTGGCGATGGTGGTGGTTGTGGAGGTGGCGGTGGAGGAGGAGAAAGATGAGAAATTGGATTGTATTTTTTATATTTTCAATCTGATTTTAAAAATTTTAAAATTATAAAGGGTGTCTAATTGAAAATGACAAAAATATAAAGGTGTTTAAGTGTGAAAATAAAATGGAGGATGTCATCTGAAAAAAATAGTACAAATATGAGATCTTTTTTATGTAATTGCTCCTTATAGAAATATATTTAACTTTTTCTTGAAAAAATGAAAAGAAAATGAAAAGAAAAACACCTTCGGTAAAATGATACTTATGAACCAGAGGCGTCTAAAGCGTGTTTTTTCCTTCTTCTTTATTGGTAGGCAAATGCTTAGTCAAAAGTTAGCTCATGCTCATGCATGATGTGATGCCTGCGACCACCTGCATTGTGATAATCACCGTAAGACATGATACTAGACAAAATAAGAAACTGAATCTATAATTAAATAGCTAAAACTACACTATACACACTACTATTCTACATCCAAAGTCGAAACACAACAAATGCATACAGTATGAAACAACAGAAATACTAGATTTACAATATTAGATCATGCGGCGCTAACTGACAGGGATGTTTACTTATAGTAGTACTAATATTTACAAGTATTATAATTAAAACATATACTATATTTTTCAGATCGAATGAAAACGTATATATGCCTTGCATTGTCTGTGTGACCAAACCTATGCATGCAACAAAGATTTAAATATATATAAAGCAAGGGCGCCATTCATAAGTATGACTGGGTAATCGCACTCTTCGAGTCATACATATGCCATTTTCCAACACCGTCTAAAGGGGCGGCAACTCTTAGAAATAACGAAAGGGACTCCAAGACAACATCTACACCGCACAGTTATAAACCTTTTACATGTACATGATGTATTCTCTTTCTCCCCCAACTAAATTCGATTAAATGCAATGATGATTTAGTATCACTCACCAAACTTTGATAGACTTTACCATAAAAAGAGTGAATTAATTATTCCGCTAATAGCAGTTTGTGTAAAGTTGATATTAAAGCTTAAAATAAAGGGTAGGGATCAGGTATAAAAATGTATAAATATAAAAAGTATAAAGAGATCATAGTCATAGATGTACATTCTAATCAATGGTTGAGATTATTCAATTAATATCAATTTAATTATAATAAAAATGATTATTCAATGTTTGAGGGTATTTAAGACATTTTGATCTGATTTACATGAGAATCAAATAGGTGACAAAAAAACTGAACTTGAAAAAGTACATCAGATTCATGAATTATGTACATCAAACAGAGTACAAGAATTTCATGTCTCATCTCTTTCCGATTAGCATGATGTTGTCTCTTCAAACATATTTTTTTACAGTCAAGATGAGAAGAATACTCATTAAAATTGTCGAATAAGCTATTAAGGATTAATGTAAATATTGTGTTTCCATATTTGTCCCTTTTTAATTTAAACATCATTTAATATTATGATTTAATCTGGAACATAGTATAAATCAAATGAATGGACATAATCTTTTTATACTTTTTATTTTAAATATCTCTTTTTATTTGATCCACTCCTATAATAAAATTCATATATATTCAAAGTTGACTCCTATCAGTTTCAGTCAGCAATCAGCAGCAAAATCACACTCCAAAACACAATGGAACCCAAAGCAGGTTCATTACATTAGCTTCATTACAAAGTTTTAATTTGTCAGCTACATTTTCATTCCCTCCAACGGCGTTCATAAATATTGAATTATAAAAAATTATTATTATTATTATTACTCTACGTTTATAAAAGGCTGCAGTTGCCGTGTTTTGATCTTATGCTTAAAATTTGTTAGAAAATACTTTGGCAGTCTATATATTCTAGTTTATTTTAATACTCCATGTGAGAGTCTTGAAAAGTTATTTTGGGTTCTCAAACAGTTTTAAGAAACCAGTCAATGACCGCACTTGGATGGGTTTCCACCGTCTATGGCCGAATTTCCGTTGTTTTTGCACAGTTCCTTTCTAGCTATCGAAGTACAGTCTAACCTGTGCGGCTACTAATAAACAGTTATTCCTCTCCGTGCTCAGTCTTCCGGGAGAGAATCTGTCCACCATAAAGGCTGACCTGATCCATCCAAGCAACAAAACAATAAAAAATCACAAAATGCAAGTATAAACAAACTGGAGAAATAAATATGAAACGGTGAAATGATAATTGATATGTTCAACCATAAAATCGATGAATATAATCTACAAAAATGGAAACATGTGCATGGAAATTTAGTCAAGCATAATTCGAGCAAAATGCAATTTACCTTCACTCTATTAACAAACGCGAGAAATGTAACTTTTGTGTTAACTAATTTTGAAGTTAACAACATTACTTAATGTTGTTCTAAATTGGGTGTATACATATATGTGATAAACAGATCAACTGACATATTAAATATTACTTTCAAAATACATATTCGCTGGACCAGAACCTCCAACAGTTGCCGAATGCGTGCATTTTGCACAAAAAAGCAAAAAATAAATTTAAATCAAATGAACACAATTTGATAACCAGTTCAAGTAAGTCAGAAGGCATTAAGCTGGAAAAAACGGATCCCTCACCTTGCAAAGTTCTTGATATTGTGAAATCTTAATCAAGTGCGGTTATCGCTTTACAGCTTCGAAAACTCAGTCTACAGCAAGGCACAAAATTCATAGGTCAATTAAACAGGGTACATCTAACTACCATTAGCTATAAATGGCAGTTATGTAAGAAATAATAAATATTATTAACCAAGCATTTCGAAATAAAACTGATAAAGTATGATTGCTTTGATTTGTAATGCTAGTTGAAATTTGAAATCCCAAAACTGAAATTGAAGACGAAGAAGAAGAAGACATACCTTCAAAATCCAGTCCCAGTCCCAGTCCCAGGCCTCCTCCACTTCCTCTCCACATTCACTCCATCAATTTGGGAGCTCAAAAGAAAAGTTTTTAGAGAAAATGTACCCAAACCTGAAGCAGGGATTGCTTCATTTTAACCTTTCATTTCATTCAAATAAAAATTTCACCATGGATATAACTCCAAATCTATCCATAATTTTCATTTACTTTTACATGCATTAGCAACAACACCAGCAGAAGAAAAAGATGAAGTCAATTACACCACCACCGAGACCAAGTCAACTACTCAACCCATTCATCAAACAACACAATTATTAGCAACATAATTAGATTCATTAGCTACAAAATTAATCAACCACGACGACCCTGCTCTTCCTCACTGAAGTCACCGCAATCCCCAACAAATCCGATGCCGATCTCGCAATAATTGTCGTAAACTCATCAAAACTAATAATCCCATCACCATCCGGATCCGCTTTTCTAATCATCTTCGTCAATTCAGCATACGTTAACGGATGACCCATCTATACAATTGATCCAGCCAATTCCGCCGCCGTGATATACCCATTCCCATCCCTATCAAAGCTTCTGAAAACCTCCATCAACTACTCCTGATTCACCAAAATCTCTTCAGTCATATTCGGCATAAGGAGATTTATCATCTACGATTACACGCAGCAGCGGTGTAGATTGAATGATAAAATTGGGGAAGAGGAATACCTGAAAACCGAATCCGTGAAGGCCCAATTTCAGCTTGTACAGAATCGTGATTTTATCAGCAGCGTCAAGATCAACCATGCCTACTCTCATCTCTTTCTTGGCAAA
>JAWWMW010072263.1:0-14060 GCA_035048345.1 Echeveria elegans | reverse complement strand
TTGGTAATATCACTTTTTACGGGTGGCTATTGGAAAAACCCGTATTTTACGGGTGGTTTTCGGTAATTAACCCTTATGTTTTTGTATGTCTCTAAATTTTAAGGAATTTTTTAATTTTGTTTTTTATTTTTAAATATAAATGTTTCAAAAAATTGGAATTTCCCATAATATTTCATATAAACATTTAATAAAAATAGCAAAAAAATATTAAAAAATTGATAAAAATCAGAGACATTCAAAACAATAATTTCAAATTATTCAACATTTTTGTTATATTTTTGATAAAATTATATGCTACATTTTGGTAAATATTTGAAATATTAAATTAACTTTATAAAAAAATATTCTTGAGACATAATTTTGTTTATCAAAAGTTATACTAAATGAGTGGTTTTACTTATTTGTTTAATGAAGTTTTGAATTTTTTAAAGTTTTTTTGATTTTTTAAAGTTAATTAATGGCGATTACCTTGTTAAAAAAATACTTTTAATACCTTTTTCTGCAAGTTTCAGTTATAATACCCTTTATCTGCAAAACGACCTATTATAATACCATTTTCTGCACTAAACCCTACGGCAAATGAAGCATAAATAGAAGGAAGGAGGAGCAGCAAAAAGCTGATGTCAGACTAAGTATACCTTACGGAGCTTTCCAAAGGCACACATCAACGCATTGTACGAATGAACATCTGGGGTTAATCCAAAACTCCCATTAATAGCTTCAAATGTTTGGTAAGCCCGATCAAGATCCCATATATTTGCACATCCCAAAATGATGCAATTTAAAGCAGGAACCGACTTATAAGGAGGTTCCGATCGACTGAGATTTTCCAGCTGGAAATATACCTGGAATTGCAAGACAAATAACTAATGTAAGTACAACGGCAATTAACTTTTGGTAACTCAGCAGTGCTTATACATAAAATACAAGGTTCACACTTAATTTCCTATTCAAACAGTGATTCTACAAAAGCATGATTAGCCGAGTGTGATAGGAATTCGAAAATTAGACAGTTTCCTTGAACTAGAACTCTCTAACAGAAGCATCATAACTGGGCAATTCATGATAACTATTACAAGAAGAACAGCGATCACAAACTCAGAACTATCTATGCAAAAAAACACACCTTTAGGACTCACAGATCATGAGCCAGCCGAATCAAAGCATGAAAAGACAATTTAAGGGGCACAGTTATAAGAACATACCGAATCTAATGTCTCAAAACCTTTCTTGGAGCACGCAACAACTAAAGGATATAAAGAACTGAATGGAGAAAACATCTCCTCCTCGGCTGGATGGTTGGAATTTGCGTAAGTAAACTCAAATTCATGCATCGCACTGAAGGCCTTCTGTAAGTTTCCCAAAGCAGCAAAACCTCTGATTTTTGCAATGTATGATTCCGGATTAGGAGCCTTCTTTTGGCGCAAAGAACGCTTTAATATAATATATATCCCATGAAGCATCCAATAGTATAGGATTGAAAGTTCTAGCAGCGGTCCCTAGGGCAGAGATGATAACTCCTTCATGAACAGAAAGTAACACAGGTGGTTGTGCCCTCTCACCCCGAACAATCCACTTGGCCATAAACTCCAATGCATAGAAAGCCAACGTGCTGTTGTCATTTTGCATGGCAACTTCGGCAATATAGTTGCAAAAATTCCAAGGCGGTGCCAAATTTTTGTTCTGATCAGTTGCCTTGAAAAAAAAAACAATGTGAGCATATTCAACCCATACGATGAGGACAATCACCACAAAATTACATTGAGTCGGCATCTTCTCTGAAGCAATTACCTTGCATTTTTCAATGATGGATACCAGCACATCAAGCCTGCCTTTATTCACACAAGATCGAACACACTGTTGGAACACACTTGTTGATATAATATTACCAGCCTTTAGCGACATGTCTATAAGTTTAACAGCATCTTCTATATGGTTCTTCTTTAGTAGCATTCCAGCAACAAGGTCGTATGACTCATCATCCGGTGCAGATTCTTTCCCTGTCTGCAGCATCCTGAATGTCAATAAATAAAGCCTGATCCGTCAAAACCATTGATCTGCGATCCTAAAGCTAGACTACAATCCTGGTCAAGTTTCTACTTTTAACATACATCATTTAATAAATGCGACCACTATTTGGTCCTTCATACTTTCATGAATATATATATTTACGTCAGCATTATGATATATCATGAGTATTGAATACAGGGGCGCAAGTTTAATTTTTAAAGAACTTATTCAATCACTAGAAAGCAGTAACCAAGAACCGTGTGACTTCGAGTGGAATAAAACATACAACATATTATGATGTCATGGGCAGGTGCATCCCCAGATTCTAATAAAAAACACCTAATGACCACAGGTACCAATCGTAAGTTCCTAACGCCGTATAAAACCTCATATTTTTCATCCAGATCCAATAAATGTGAATGTAAATATACATTGAATTCGAGACCAATATCTGAGAAATGCTAACACCCTTATGCAACTATAAATAAGCCAACCACATAAACAAGCTGCACATAAAGTCTAAAATCCAAGATTTCATATCCAATTAGTAACTCGCTAACATAATTCATATGAAATTTATTAACAGGGAAACCTCTCAAGTATCTTTTGTGCAGCTTCATCCTCCTCAGCCCTATCCATAGCCTTCAACACCAAGTTATAAGATGCAGTATTAGGACTCAGCCCATAGCTCTCCATCTGCGCAACCAAATCCAACAACTCCACAGTACTAGCACCGGCCATCAACTTCGCTCTTAAATAATAATTATATAAATCCACACTAGGTTTGTTAGGCTTCCCATTCTTATCCAACGCCCTTATCCAAAATTCAAACAACTCCTTCATATCACTCCACTTCCCCAAAGTCGTCCATTCAGCAAACAAGTCCATCAAGCTCTGGGCATCCATCATCTGCGACATACCGTAAATCCTCGAACCAGACAGCGGATTTAAACCAAATGGAACCACAGCCTGCTGCGACATTGAACTCGGAAACGGCGTCGGATGGCGCCAGTTCTCTTGGTACAAAGGACTTCCCGTCGCAGGATTCGGCGGCAGAGGCGGCGGCGATGAGTGAGCTGGGTCAGCAGGAGGAGCCAGCTCCGGCTCTTGGGAGAGGAATCTGGTGCTGGTGATGGTGATGGTCCTGATCGAATTGAGGGTTGTTAAAGATTGGATCAGCGACCTTGTGCGCGACAAGATCGCCATTTGCGACATAATTGAGAGAAACTACGATGTGGGTTTTGGTGGGTGTTTCGTAAAGATCGAATCTTTGATGATGAATTCAAGCGAGGGTTGAGAAATGAGGAATTTTCATGGTTCTGGAAGTGACTGCCGGACTGGTCTTTTGCTAGGGTTTTTGGAGATTGCTGATGGGACGAGATTTGGGGGAATGATGGGAGGTCAGTTGATTGGGGGTAAAATCGTCGTTTCCAAATTGAGCACAGTTTTTAATGCATTATATAAACATGGGCTGAAAGGCCCAAACTAAAGACGGGCCTGTTCTTTTTCAACCAAATTAGTATGAATTCGTTTTCGGTTTTTCATTACATGGAATCAGATCAGAATGATGACCCATTCGGCCATTCACATTTCTGAAATCCACTTTTTTATATTTGAAATTTACTATTTGTTTAGTACTATAAATTTAAGGTTTTTTAATGCAAACTAACTTTAATAATAATTATTTTCTTTAAATCACATTTTAATTTGGAAGTTTCCCAAAATCACCACTACCTTTTGTCTTTCTTTCCCAAAACCACGAAAATCAACTTGTTTTCACCACATTTTTCTCATATTTTCATAAAACTTTTTTCCTGAAGCCTTCATGCATGTAGGTCACTGGTCAGTCTTTCCTCCCGACTTCGGACGAGGTAAGAAGTCACCAAAGAAGTCGTCATGAGTATTGATGAAATTAATGCAAGATAGAAATTAAGAAGTATTGTTCTACATATATTTCGTAACATATGTATTTTATAAAGAAAATTTATCAAACTGTGCAATTTTATTGAAGGGACAAAGTAATTATCACTATCATTTTTTTTCTTTTAAATAGACAAGTGAACTTGAAATTTGAGACAATCAGAAATAAAAAAAGAATAATATAATATAGACTGAAATTCATACTTAAAAAAATTACGTGAGGCCCATTTGTTCATTCTCGCCCTCAAAGCTTTAAAAAAAAAAAAACAGAGTATTACGAGCATCTCAAAAATGGTAGGGTCCAGTCCCATTAGTCGATTCCCATTCCATCCAAACCGCCTTGACTCACCATCCCCACAATTTTCTTTGCTCATTTTCTGAAACCAAATTTCAATGTTTGTTGCATCACATGCACACTGTTGTTCAATCTTTTAAATTTGTTGTCTTCTGATGACATCAAGATCAACATAAACTGCTTCTACTAGAAAAAAAAGTTTCAGCTTTTGTTGCTGCTCACTTCCCCATAGTCTCACCTTTCCTTAGTCCAACCTAATCAAATCTTGTCTACCAATTTATCTTTACTCCATTAATTTACACTTAAATACGCACACACACCATATCTTTACTCCACCGTCAATCCCTCCAACCATACCATTCGGCATTCTATAGAGATCTCCACATTCCCCTCTCCTTCTCCTTGTCGCCCTCCCTCTCTCTCTCTCTCTCTCTCACTTTCCTCACTGTCTCCTATGTCGCTTATGTTGTTCTTGGTGCTCTTCTTGGCCTTGGCTGGCCATTCAAGTAAGTTTTTACCTGAAATGGGTTGCTGAGTTTTGGTTTTTTAAGTTCAGTTTTGTTAGACATGTTGTGTTTTGTTTTGGGTTTTTGTCTGATTAGTGAAAGGTCTGTGCTTTAGGGTAAAGATTCAACCTTTAGGTTGAAATTTAATTGGGTTTTGGCCACTTTGGCAAAGTTGCAATGATTTTTTATTTGGTTTTCATGTTTGGCAAAATTGTTTTGCTTTATGTGCTGTGCCTCAGTGCCTGTGTTTGTTTGTCCTCAGTTAAGGTTTTGCTGCTTTATGATTCATATCAATGGTACTCATTAGTAGTAGATGGTCTGAAGTGGGCATTTAGAGTTGGATTTGAGCTGACAATTTGTTCTGGTTGTTTTGGATCAACCAGGTGCAGTTTACTGTATATGTAAGGATGGGATTAGCGAGGCCATGCTTCAGAAGACGCTAGACTATGCGTGTGGTGCTGGTGCTGGTGCTGGTGCTGACTGTAACCCAATCCTTCAGAATGGTGTTTGTTTCAATCCTAACACGGTGAAGAGTCATTGCGATTATGCGGTCAATAGTTATTTCCAGAAGAAGGGTCAGGTCACCGATAGCTGTGACTTTGCTGGTGCAGCCACCACTAATAATGTGGCTCCTGGTACGCACGTTTAAGAATTTGTTGCTTGTATGATGTATCTGTTTTTTAAGTAAAAAAATCTAGACTTGTGTTCAATTTTTATTTTTTGTTTTGTTTTTGCTTTTGAATACCGATGGGTGATGGTTTTTGTTTGCTTTTGTCCCTTCGCAGGTCAAACATCTGCATGTGTATACCAGTCATCTCCTAGGTATGTTGTCCGAACTTTCAGTACTATGGCAAATTTTACTAGCGGAATTAGCATGCGACAATGCATTGTAGAAAGACATTGGTCACTTTAGTTAATACATGGAGTTTTAGTAGCTCATCTCTTTAAAAGGTGTTGGGGAGTCTAAGAAGAGTGTGGTACTCAGCCAAACTTGTGAACCTTGAGTTATGCAGTTCGTTGACAACAATGTTGAGCATGCATGTTGCATATGTTAGACTGCTGATAAACCTTGAACATTGCTATTTTTAGTGTTTGTCTTTGTCGAGATCATTCAAGCTACATTTTCATAATTTATATTTATGCTACCTTTGTAGGTTTTCAATCGTATGTTTCAACTATGGCGCTTTCTGATATTTATGTTTGTCATTTTATTCGCAGCACCACCGGTGGCACTACTACCCCAACTACTGGAACTCCAACGAACTTGACACCTCCAACCACAACAACTCCTTCCACTAACACTCCTACCATTACCCCTCCTTCCACTTACATTCCAGGCACAAGTCCATCAGTATTCGGCACAGGTTTAGGCCCATCTAGCTTCACAAACACAGACCCAAACTACGCATCAGCACATACCCTTCACAAGGATCTCTCTTCAGTCCCAGTCCTTTACATGTTCAGTTTATCATTCCTCCTACTACAAGTCTGAACACCGTCGAGCGTGATAATGCTGATGTTGATCTGTATGTAAAAAAGCGGAATCTGATTCCTTATGGTGGGTGTATGGTAATGGTAGCATTTGATACCCTTTCTTTGAATCTAAAAATGTGTTATTTTTCGTTGAATCTCTTTGTTTTTGTAAAATGTAGCTTTTGTAGAGTGGCTTGTTTTTGTATATTGTTCTTGACTTTGTGTGCTGTTTTCTTTTGTTCCAATAATTTAAGATGCACTTGAGCTGACTTGGTGCTTCGCAAAGCTTCATTCTAAATTCAGGCTTTGCTTAATAGGTTTTTTATTGCTCCATTCTATTTGCTTTTAGTTTCTCAATTATAAACTTCTTCGAAAATGATTAACAAGTTAGATGTTCCGTATGGATCAAAATTATTAGCAAGAATCATCCAACTTTTCATGAAATTTTGTAACAACCAAAATGATGAAGATATCCTTGCTATGATGTTTTACATTGCAATCAAACACCCGTCAGTTTTTTCCAAGAGAATTTTCTTATTTGTCGTTTTTCTCCACATTTTCTTCGATCCAAACATAATGTTAATAAAAAAAAGTGGTAAATAGAAGCTACATAAATGGCTGCTATCTGATTGATATGAGACCCTAACCTACTAATATATAATCTCTAATCTTCTTAACGAAACAACTAATGCTCTGTTTGGATAATTGAAAATATGAGGAAAAGAACATGAAATGAAAAGCTAAGCGAAAATAAATTTCCCATGAAAATTTTGATAGAAAGTTTGTAAAAGGTTTATGGTTTAAATTTTTATTTTCACTTGAGTAACCAAATAATGTATATTATGAACTACTCGACGAATAATGTTTTATAAGTTAATAATTCAATGAACAATACAATCAACTCACTATTTGATGTCATCCGATGATAAATTTTATCAGTTGGTCACAGAACAATGTGAACTAACCAATGAATGATGTTTTTAATATAAGCATTTGATCAATGAACAATGCGATGAACATAATAATGTGTTGAACGATGAATTTTATCATTTGGTCACTGAATATTAGCTAGCCATCAACAAATGAATAATAAGAAGAGCAATGAACTCTATGCCTCCTCAATTGTTGAAAGCGACCTATTAGAATCAAAAGGCGTAGGCTTTGACTTTCAAAATTGGCAACAAGCAAAGCTTCTTTTGCGTTTGTTGTGGTGAAAATGAGGATGATGATGATGATTACGGTAGTGATGAAGAGATAATGAAAAAGTTTGAGACTTGTTGAATAGAAAAAAGATGCGTCCTCCTCAAGGGGCGTTTGTCAAGCAGAGTTGTTGATGAATTCGGAGACAGTTGAGCTTTGACTCTACATCAACATTACCGTTGTTGTAGATTATAGTGAAGGAATCAAAATTAGGAAGCTTTAGGGTTGAAGCAACAATGATTTTTTGGGTTCGAAAATTCAGAGAGGTTAGAGATTGAATTCGAAGGAAGTTCATAGCATATGGGGCGTAGAGTTTTAGAGTTTTGAAGTTGGATGAGATGATGTTGATATAAATAACATTTTGTATTAACATGTAGTACTTTTTATGGAAATCTTTAAATGTTTTCGGATTTTTAATTTTTAAAAATCCTAATCTCATCGAATTTAACAAAGAATATTAGAGAGTATCATTTTAATTTTATTATTAGGCTGGGATTAGGGTTTTTTTGGGGGCAATAGTGAACGCTTCGCTGCTCGCTCTCTGCTCCTCCTCCTTGCTGCCTGCTTCTTCTCCATCGGACGTTCTACAATTAGACCAGAACGTTTTACATCCTGTCCGCGGTGCAGGTGCTATAATTCATCCAATTGAACCGACTTGATTCGTCAATTGAATCTGATTAAACTGTAAGCAAATTCAAACTCCAAAGCGGAAATTCGATTGGAGATCGAGCGAGATTCTCAGGTACTGCATTTTTTAATGTATTAAACTGTTGTCCAGTTGATTTTAGGTCAGATTTTCTTGTATGGACTCATAGGCTAATCTGGAAAGTTGAGGCTGATTTTCTCAAGTGGACAATGATTCGAGTTAGGGTTTTTTGATTAACGCAAAGATGTTCATCATATTCAAATTATTTAAATTTCCACTTCGCAAAAAGATGTAAACTTTATTTTGTACTCTGTATATTGTTTAAGTGGTAGTTGATGAGCTGAATTGAGGTTGTTAGTGGAGATTGCAGTGTTTATAATTCCGTCTATGGCGAATGCGTATCAGAACGGAAATAAGAAAGCGGGTGATGGCAGGAACGATTCCTATGAGGCCAAGTGAGTGTATAGTTTGTATATTTTTTTAAAAAAATTAGGGAAAGTGTGTGATTTTTATTGATGCGGGTGAGAATTGTTTCAGGAGGAAGCAGATAGAGCAGCAGCGCAAGTCGCTTCCTATTGCCTCAGGTATCTCTTTGTATAAGCAAATTTGGTTTTTTCTTTTCTTTTGTGTGCACATTTGAGATGGGCTTAACTTTGGTGGTTTTAATGATGTTGTTTGTAGCTCAGAAGCGGCTAGTGGAGGAGGTGCGAAAACATGATACACTTATCGTAGTTGGAGAAACTGGAAGTGGAAAAACAACTCGTGAGTTTCAGTTCGTTTATTTTACAATATGTTTTTCCCCTTTTGTGTCTGGTCGAATTTTGACTTTTGAGAAGATTGAGTTGGCTATGTTGCAAAAAGGCGAGTGAAAATATGGTGACATGCGTCTTGTGTATGACCCTCCAGAATTGCCACAGTATTTAATGAATTGTCATTTAGCATTGCGAAAGAACCTATTCGGTCGTAGAAATCGCTTTCCAGGTCTGAAAACTATTAAAGCTAAATTGCTAATTTCCTTTTATTAGTGTAATCAGGTTTCTTGTCCCTTACAAATTGATTTTGTTCACTTTTAGTTGTTGTTACCCACCTGTCGTGCGGCTAGCAAATTATATTCCTTGTCAGTTTGTATGTCAAATAGCCCGTTTGCAGCTATGTTTCCACTGAATTCTATGTTTTCTTTTTCTGGGTGCTGAAAATTTCCCATGTTTGGTTTCCTTCGTTGTCAACTTTATTGTTGGAACTTTATGTTAGAAATTTGTGGGGAGTGTTCTCATTTCTCCAGTTTTGAGAAAGGAAGAATATGTCGATACTTGAATCAGGTTTCCAGCTGGTGGTGATCCTTGTTTTTGCAATTCTGATGCTGTGTGGCACAACACGGGGAGACCCAAGAACTCAGATTATTGAAATCCAATGTGGGAATCAGACGGCGCACAACTCGACTCTCTTTGTTCCTAACTTTGCCACAACAATGGCAATTATAAGAGCTCAAATGCGTGTTAGGGGGTTTGGAAAGGCTTTGACAGGCCAAGGGCCTGATGCTAATTATTGTCTTGCTCAATGCTATGGTGACCTTTCATTGCTCGACTGTGTTTTATGCTACGCTCAGGCCAGAACCGTCCTTACGAAATGTTTGCCCGCCAACTCCGGTAGAGTGTATTTAGATGGATGCTTTATGAGATCAGCAAACTATAGTTTCTTGGAGGAGTATAAAGGAGCGGAAGATAAGGCAGTGTGTGGTAATGTAACTCATAATGATTCCAACTTCAGAAAAACCGCTGAAACAGCTATTACACAAGCTGTCTCGAATGCACAACACGATCGTGGATATGCGAGGACGAAGATGCCTGTTCCTGGATCTGCCAATGCATCTGTTTACGTGTTGACTGATTGCTGGAGGACTTTGAATGCAAGTGCTTGCAGAGCCTGTTTGAACAGTGCAACCAGGTCCTTAAAACAGTGCCTGCCTAAATCCGAGGGGAGAGCATTGTTCACCGGATGCTTTATCAGATATTCTGATGTGGATTTCCTCAACCGGGAGGCAGGCCGAAAAAAGTCAAGAGGCAAGTTCTCAGTACTCATTAGTCTGTTAACATTTTTTTCTTTTCCTTCGGAAACTAGGCCACTGAAAGTAGTTTTACCAAGTTCTGCACCTCTTTTGCAGGAATTTTTCTGGTGGTTTTAGTTTCTGCAGTAAGTGTTGTTTTTCTCCTTATGATGGGAATTTTGATTGGAATTTATTTCTACACGCATTGAGTAATTCAAAAGAAGAGAAAAGGTGAATGTTCATTAGAAACGAATTGTGCCAGATAGTTTTTAACCCTTCATCTCATCGAACTCTTGAATTGTATAATGTGTAGGCTCGAATGATGTGGAGAAGCTGGCAAAGATTCTTCATGACAGTAGCTTGAACTTCAAGTATTCCACTATTGTCAAAGCGACTGGATCGTTTGCCTTAACCGATGAATATCTTTTATAGATAATTATGCCTATAAGTTAGGATTAGAATATACTCCCTCATTGATTTGTAAATATTTTTTATTATCTTTTGCGTATGTACATCCCTATATATAGGGCATATTAAATCAATAAGAGGGCAACAAAGCATTCTCGTATTCCATCTCTTTCATGGTATCAGACGCTACAGCGGCCGCTCCACAAAAACTCCACTAAGCAGCCACTTCAAAATCCATCGAGAAGAGACTCACGGAGGAAAGCTAGCTACGACCAAGCACCTCACTCCCAAGCAGCCGCGTCAAGCCCGCCGCTCCACCAAGCACGCACCTCGAAGCCGACCAGGCACCTCACTCCCCAGCAGCCGCGTGAGCCACCAAAAGTGCAATATCCACGTAGAGCTACTTCATCCAAGCAAACATGTGAATCAACCAACGCACTGCCGCCTCTCCCTCAACATCAGATCCTATCACCATGCCAAAAACTGATGACCAGCAATCTTCTTCCCAAAAAAAACCTTATAGCCCTACACCTAGTTTATTTTGTATCCAATGTCCAATCCAAGATAAGAACCCTAGACGGCACATCAATTACCTATTCTTCCTGGGTGAAACTCTTCAAGTTTCATGCCATTGCCTACCGTGTCCTTAATCACACCACCCCACCACCGGAATCCACGGATCCGGAATATATCCGATAGAAAGAACTCCGTCAATTGTGTACGACGTGCTAAGCCCTTCAGATCTCAGCCACGCTTTCAACACCATGCAGCTCTAATACATCGATCCAAACAGCCTCATCATGGATACCAGAGCTGAACGACATGTCACAGACAACCGAGGTATGATTCGACACCCTGACTCTTTTCCTATTAACACTAAACTATTAGTCGACAATGGACATTGTTTACCAATTGAGGCTTCGGGCACTGGCTTCCTTCTCATTTTAAATTGAGCCTACGCCCTTCCCAATATACTTTACAGTCCACAAGTCATCAAAATCTTCCTAGACGATATCGGACCACCAGATTTCACTTTCACACCGCCTAACCCACCTCCAACTTCCTCACAACAAACTGGTCATTCCACATCCCATTCCCCTTGACCACGACCTCCGCCCACCACCGAAACCCAAATCGAGGTTGTTCAGGCTCCACCAAAGCCCCAACCTCAACCGCCTACTAGTACCCATCCCATGACCACCCTTTCTGAAATTGCAAACTCTACGCTTAATTTAGTTTAGGATTCAGATTGTGATCTGTTCAGATTCTGCGCGTTTAGTCAGATTGTGCGACGTAACAGAAAGTAAACAAGACACAGAAATTGGTAACCCGGTTCAGCTCCTTTAAGGCTTAGTCCGGGGGCTTCTCCTCAAGCCCGGTAGAAACAATTCACTAATCTGAAAACGATCTTACAAATCACTTACAACCTCAGGTAATGAACGAGTAAGAACAATTCTAGTGAAAAGATGTCAGGAAACCTCAGTCCTTCAATACAAAACCATGCCTTGATTCCCACCCGTTCAGACCTAGTGTGAACGCTTGTGTGCACGTGTTCTCCAGTCAACACTGCTTAGGTTCTGATGCTCGATCAGCTTGTCGTTGTTCTTTGAATATCTCCTCAACGTGATTGATGAACGTCAGAAATAGGCTTAGTTGCACGGCGTCGGTATAGATTTTAGCTTTGGCTTGGCGTCATTCAACGTGCACAACGTTGGAATGTATTTGCACTTCAGCTCTAACAACGTCGATCCCTGAGGAAGACGATCTTCATACATATTTATATGGAATGGTGACTCCTTTCCCAAGCAAACCGAATTACTTGCCATGCCTAAAAACATGGGATCTCTTCCTTGATAAACTTTTCAAAGATTGATTTTAAATATATTTAAGCAATATCCAATATTTCCACCAATATCTTTATTAAATAAAATCGTGCCAGCCTTTTAAAAATAGAAACAAACTTTATCACTTTTCAAAAGAGATAAGTTTGAATATTTCATATTCCGAAATATCAAGGCACGCATGAGGAGAAGCCAGCCCGTCCTGATCTGACGTTTCGATCCTGGAACAACTCAGGTCGCCTGAGACGAGCATTCATAAACAACAACTGATAAGCCAAAAACATTGCCATTACTAGCACTAATGTTGAATGTGCTCTCAATCTCCCCCTTGGCAATTTTTTGGCAAAAACCACTTCCCAATCACCATAGAGATAATCGGCCACAGTAAACTCCCTTTTTTTGTCATAAAAATATGACAAGGGATGCATAACTGAAATTATTCTAAATAATTCTGACCTTGATTAAGAGAACCACACCACTCAGATACCTGAAACTGTGCCAGATGATGATACCTCTTCTTCTTCACTGTCCGTGTCTCCCTGAGCTCTCTCTTTATTAGCTAAGAGAGATGCTGTAATTTCTCTAGCTTTGTCAAGGAATTTGAGCTGCTCTTTCAGGTGATCAATATTTTATTGAGGGTGAGGGTTCTTCTTTCACCATCTTTCCGCTACGCTTCAATGCTTGTTGAACAGATGCAGGAATAGATATATCTACTACATGTCCAGAAGAGAATACCTTCCAGTCCACGACCAGTGACTTCGGAACAGTGAGTGTTGAGTGGAGATTGACAAAACCCATATCAAGCTAACATCATACGCTAGCATACACAAATCCAAGTGTCTTTGCCATCATAGTTCCTGAACCATCACAGCGCCTGTACTCCAACTCCAAAACACAATATATTCTCATCTCCCCCTTTTTGACACAAAAAAGATGCCATGGACATACATGCTTACAGGCTTGCCTCAGACGAGTCAGATACATCTCCAGTCCCCCTGTCTTGGGAGTCCCAACCTTCGAAAATAAAGTAAAGTCAATTCTCATATGTCCTCTTACTGCCTTAGTCGACGCACATATATCTGTTGAGGATTTTGTTGACTAAGGGACTGTATCAACTCAGTCAGAAATAGTGCTCAGACCCTGATCGAGTCTGAGGTCCTTTGTCAATAGTGCACCACTGACCCCTTTCAAATTTTTTGGTATTTACTTCTTGGAAAATACTCATAGTGGGGGTTAGTAAAATTGCTGAAGTAACAGGGATCATAGTTGTCATATACCTCTGATTGATCATGATTCTGATAATATTGCTGATTATAATTTCTCACTTTCTGAGTTGAGCGTCTAGAGCGTCTCAGATTGACCTAAGTCATCTCAGGCTGACTGTAATATACCGTCTTCTTCTCTGTTCTCCTGTACTGGTTAGGATAATAATAGTAATTAACATAACTTGGATTATAACTCTCACATGCCTCCGAAGCATAGCAGTCCTCTGAATATTTTGAAGTATTGTTTCTGTATCTGGAGTTCTTCCTGTGTGATCTCATTTTCACGGTTTGTTTTGTATTCTGAACAGGTTGTTTTTCTCCATTAGTGCGTCTCATGTATTTCTTCAGAAACTCAAGGCATTTATTCTGAATATGTCCACCCTTACAACAATAATGGCACACTCGTTTTTCTTCCGTCTAAATCTTCGTATTCTGAGAACTACATCCTATTT
>JAWWMW010072245.1:0-14062 GCA_035048345.1 Echeveria elegans | reverse complement strand
AGAGAATAAGTGGAAAGTGAATAGATTGGAGAGAGAGTGTAATTGTGAGAGAAAAAAATTTCCATTTAAGGAAACGGAAAGAAAATTTTGGGACACCAAATAAGGAAATGAGAAGAAAAATATGGAACGGAAGGAGTAGTATAAAAGGAAAACGTCATTGGAAAAAACAAACTAATAATATCATTATCACCTCATAACAGGCACAACTAAGCAAAGCAGTTTCTCTCAATTCACCAAACTACCCTTCACTATCCCCTCTCCTCCATAATCACATGACTTTTATTTATGGCCTGATTTTTATTGCAAATGAAATACTACTATTTGTTTCGAAAAATGAAAATTTTGATGTTTCATTACATATTAAATTTATGAAATTCAGGATTAATGTACATGTACCTAACTAAAATAAATAAACAAAAACAATGATTTGGTTAAAATGAGAAGAAAAAACAGTGGATGGGCAAAAACGTAATTTCAATAGAGACGTGCATGCACAGTTTCGAAAAGTCCTCTCATCTGCTAAAGAAGTAAAGATACATAGATTTCAACTCGCTTGCTCCGTCTCCATTTTGACTCCTCATCAATCGCCTCCTCTCCTCTGCCTCCCCCAAAATTCCTCCTACTCATCCGACCACAAACACTTCGATTTCATCATCAAAATTCAAAAGCACTGGCCTTGTCGTTGTTGTTGTTCTGTTTTAAAAGCAGAACATAAACAGAAAACAGGACATGAGGGGGGTCAACGGAGGATCCAGAGCCGTCAACAGCACTCCGAATGCTGCCGCCACCGCCAACATCTCCGCCGAGAATCGCGTCCAGCACTCCAATATATGTATCTTCCTCACAACTTTCGTGTTTCAATTATTTTGTTTGTTAATTTATTTATTTTTGATTTTAGGGGTTTTTAAAATTATGTACGCATCAATGATTTTTTTCTGGAGTAATGTATGATTGGTTTTCTGGGTTTGTTAGATTTGTGATTTTGATTTTCTAGGGTTTAGTTCGTTGAATTTTTTTGGTGTGAATTTTATGGTTTATGTTTGTTGGAACTTGTACTAGGAGTAGGCTGTCCTTTCTTCATAGTAACTGTTTTCCAGATACCTGAAAATTTCAGTTTTTTTTGCCAGACATGTTTGTTTATTTATGCTTAGATTCCTCTTTCAGTTGTAGCGGGGTTACACAGATCCATTGAGGAAATTTATGTCTGTTCTATTGTGTCTCATGTCTTTACTTTTAGTTTAATTTCTGCTCGATTGTTGAACTTAGCGAGGCTTATGTGGATTTTGGTTGTTGACGATGATTTGTGACTCATGCAGAAGAGGAAAGGGAGTAGCTTCTGGAGCTTGTATTGGTGCTTTGGCTCACACAAGAATAATAAGCGAATTGGACATGCGCATTCAAGTTCGGAATCAGATCGTTCTGACCAAGCTGTTATATGGGCGTTGGAGAATCATAATTTGGAAGGATGGTTAGTGGTTTTACCATTTGTTGCACCTCCATCCTCCCCAACTTCGTTCTACCCATCCGAGACGCCTTCTACAGCCCAGTCGCCAGTCAATATCAATATGTTTTCGGTTTCTTCGGGAATGTATTCCCCAAGTGGTCCGACTAATATATTTGCTATTGGTCCTTATGCTAATGAGCCTCAGCTTGTGTCACCTCCGTTTTTCTCTAATTTCACGACTGAGCCATCAACCGCTCCTGTGACTCCTCCGCCTGAGTACATTCATTTAACTACACCATCCTCACCTGAGGTGCCATTTGCACAACTTCTTGACCCGACTAATAGCAATAGTTAAGTTAGTCAGGCATATCCGCTGTCTCAGTATGAATTCCAAGCATGTCAGTACTATCCTGGTAGTCCTATAAGCCAGTTGATATCTCCAAGGTCAGGTTTCTCCAGTAACGGCACATCCTCTCCGTTCCTTGACTCAAATCATGCAGCCGGTTCACACTCCCTTCATTTCCCTGCCACTGGAGGGCCTAAATATTTGAGCGTGGATAAAAGACATACCCAAAACTGGGGATATAAATTTGGGTCGGGGTCCATGACTCCAGATTTGGTAGGCCTTGTAAAGCCTAATCAAGATTATGGATCAAGAGTGGGGTCAGGTTTTATAACTCCAGCTTCTGCAGGACACAGGACACCGACTCATGATCGGAGTTCAAGAATTGGCTCTGGTTCCCTGACGCCGGATACTGCCAGCCGTAAATCTCGTGAGACTTGCATACATGATTTACAGAATTACATAAGATCCCAGGCTCAATCTATCGGCAAGTCTACTAAAAAACTTGAACCAACGGACATGTTCCTAATGCTAGGTCATCATATTCATCCAATGAGAGCCGAAATGCAGAGCCAATAGCTGATTATAGAGTTTCATTCGAGCTTTCCGCGATGGACGTCCTCAACTACGTTGGAAAGAAACAAGCTGCCTGGATGTCGTCGCGCATCCCAGAGACATCCACGACGACCGAAAACTCAACCTTCAGCACTGCAACCTCAGTTGAAGAATTGAGTCAGCAGCGATCCTTATCATCCACATTAGGCTCCGACCATGAATTCAATTTTGACAACTCTGTCAACAACAGTTCTAGACGCTTAAATATCCGATCTGACTGGTGGGCAAATGAAAATATAGTAGTTGAAGAAGGCGAGCCTAACAAGGGCTGGCCTTTCTTCTCAACTACCGTTCAAAGTAAATAATCAGGTACTCAACATCTCCAGAAGCGTTCTTTTACAAGGTGGTGAGAAAGAACAGTGACATCTAGTTACAGTTATTACAGTTACTGCCATGAATTGACATAGTCAGAGTGAAGTCAAAGTTTAGTTAGGTTAAGTTGAAAGGTCTCCAGTTCCAGGAGTTTCTTTTGTTCTGTCATTCGTATGTAACATATCACTAAGATGTAATCAAATCCAATCCAATTCAAGCTTTTGCTGACATTCAACGATGTCTTGCGCTGAACAATTTATTTGGTTCTAGATCCTCAATGTCTTCGAACCGCTGCGTATTTATATCCTTGAGGTATGCTCATATCCTAATGTTGTTATTTAGTATGCACTTGTTACCGTTTTGGGTAATATAGCGAGAATCCTTGAAACTAGAGCCACTTGCCCCGGTTAGTTCAAGGACTAGATTCAGAGATATTCGAAAGTTCCGAGGATCGGAACAGTAATTTTGTGGTTGGTATGGACTGGTTCTACTAATTGGGCTGAGGACTGCTGTGCAAATATAAGAGGATCCAAAGGTCTGGTTCTGTAATAACCTATTTGTTTAGGCCTCCGTTTGGTTGCGGAGAAAAAAGTGAAGAAAGAAAATTTTTAAAAAAATTAAGTGAAATTGAAATGTGTGTTTGGTTGTAAGGAAAAAAAAAAATAGGCAAAATGAGATCAAATTTTACTTACAACTTTCTCAAGAGAAAATCATTTTTCTTTAAATTTTCTTTTTCACACTTTTTCCCACAACCAAACGGAGTTACGGAGCCTTAGGGTTCGGTTTTGGGATATTCGAATTGTTGTTTTTTGATTCGTTCATTCGGTTTTGTATCCTGTTTTTTCAATCAATAAAGAACTTCTCCAACCAAAAAAAAAGAGCCACTTGCCCCCGGTTCCAACAATGCACTTCTCAGACTGCTAGACGTTGCATATTAGAACTCCCAAGAGGAATGTGGGACTGTCACTCTGGGATCATTCGCATCTTCACTTCTGTATTTATGCCTTGTTTGGAATTGTAGCGAGACATATTGATCCAGCCCAGTCTGTCCAGCCCAGCCGGTCCGTCTCAGAAACATGCGCTTCCTTCATTCACTTCCTTCATTCAATATCGTCGGTTCCCTCAAACGTCTCTTTGTGGTTTTATGTCTTTTAAATGTCTTTGTGTCGTTTTGTTTCTCAGTACTGTCGTTTCATGTCTCAGAGAAATCCCTCCTGTATAAATCCACTCTTAGTCTTCGATCAAAGCAGATGAGACGAAAGATTCTCTATCGATAACTTGTTTTTCAAGTCTTCCTCACAATCAATTCGATTAATTCTTCATGGTATCAGAGCGGGAATGCTTCTGATTTCCTCGACTTGATTCGCACTGAAAATGGACCAGAGAGAAGGTGTTGGGGCTGTCGGAGAAACTGGCAGGGAAGTTACCACTGTTGTCACACCAGGTAACAACGCAGACCTCTATTTCATTAATACCAGTGATATACAAACTGGAAACTCTATTGTTAAAAAAGTTCTCATCGGAAGAGAGAATTTTTCATCATGGAAAATCGCGATGGAGATCGCTTTGTCCGCCCGGTCGCAGTTGGGTTTCGTAAGAGGTGAGTACCCGAGACCCGCTGATCCTAATCAATTAATCAAATGGCAAAGGTGTAATGACATAGTCATGTCTTGGTTAATTTGTTCCGTGTCTGAAAACATCGGTGAACGAATTTTGAGGGCCAAAGACGCCGCAACTGCCTGGAATATCTTGAAGGTACGTTACTCAGGCACAAATGTGGCCAGAAAGTCAGTTTTACTTACAAAAATCAGTAATTGTGTCCAAGGTGACCTTAGTATTGAAGCTTATTTTGATAAGTTGAATAAGTATTGGGAAGAACTCGATTCTGTCAAGAAGGACAGGTCTTGCCCGCAAAGTGGAGCTTGCGGATGCTGCATAAGCATGGACGAAGAGGAACAAGAAAACCGGGTAGTAAAGTTCCTGATGGGCTTAAGCGAAGGATATAATGTTATTCGATCTAACATCTTCGCAATGAAGCATGTACCCGGGATTGATGTGGTCTATGACATGGTGTGCCAAGAAGAGACCCAAAAGAAAGAAGGTATGAATACTTATGTTGAAACTGCTGCCATGTATACCAATCCAGGGCAGGGAAATTACAGTGGCAGAGGAGACCACAATCAAAGCAGAGGAAATGGGCGTAGAACCAATAATGAAAGACCTGTCTGTTCTCATTGCCACATGGTTGGACACATCAAAGAAAAATGCTACAAGCTGATCGGTTATCCCCCAGGCTTCAAGGGGAACAAAGAAAGGAATGGGACACAAGCTAGAGAAAGTACTAGATATGCAGCAAACAATGTCACCAATACCTACGATGATCATTCAGGAGGGGTAAAATTCACAAATGAACAGATTGGCCAGATGCTGACCCAAATGCTTCTCAAATCCAACAATACCCAAAATTCATCCGGTAACATTGACAGGAATGATGAAAAAGGGGAACTGCACATGGCAGGTACCATTCCAAATTCAGTTATTATCATTGACAGTAACTATTGGGTGATTGACAGTGGTGCCACCTCTCATTTCACATATAATGCCAAGCTACTTCGCAATATTTCAAAACTTGAAATTCCCTACTCTGTTAAGCTACCGAACGGTAAGAAATTACTCGTAAGATATCATGGGATTTGCGCTCTGACAGACAACCTCATATTACATAATGTATTGTATGTTCCAGAGTTTACAGTGAATCTGATTTCAGTGAACAAGTTAGTCGAACAAAATAATGTCACACTAGCTTTTAACAAAACATCTTGCATCATTCAGGACCAATTGTCCAGGACAATCCTCAAGACTGGTGAACCAGAAGGAGGATTGTATTGCATCAGAGAAATACCAGCAGATTGCAACTTTTCAGATGAAGTTCAGAACAATAAATCAGAATTATGGCACTTCAGACTCGGGCATGCTCCTTTCGATGTAATACACAAGATTTTAAGATACAATGATGTTCACTTGAAAAATAATGGTACTAGTTGTATGATTTGCCCGTTAGCAAAACAAACAAAGTTGCCATTTTCTTTAAGTAGTCACAATGTCAGAAACATTTTCGAGCTAGTACACGGAGACGTATGGGGGCCCTTCGGAGAAGAAACGATAGGAGGGCACAGATACTTTCTCACTTTAGTCGATGATTTTTCCAGGGCAACCTGGACCTTTCTTATGAGACAAAAATCAGAAGTAACTCACCTGGTCATTTCATTTATAAGGATGGTGGGCACACAGTTTGGAAAAATCATAAAAACGTTCAGAACCGATAATGGTAGTGAATTCTTTACAAAACAGTTAAGCGATTTCTTGAAAAGCAAAGGCTGCATTCACCAGACGAGTTGCCCCTATACGCCGCAACAGAACGGCGTTGTAGAGCGAAAACACAGACATGTTTTAGAGATCAGCCGAGCCTTGATGATGCAGGGAAATTTACCAAAAAAATTTTGGGGAGATAGTGTCCTAACAGCTACGCACATAATTAACAAGTTACCATCCAAAATTTTAAAAGGAAAAACCCCATGGGAAATTTTGTTCAAAACCACTCCGCCCATCAAACATTTAAGGGTCTTCGGCTGCCTGTGTTTTGTAAGCACTCAACCACACTCGCGGGACAAGTTCGATCCGAGAGCACAGCCAGCAATATTCATTGGCTACCCGTCTGCGCAAAAGGGCTACAAGGCCTATATCTTAGAATCTGGCAAAGTAGTGATAAGCAGAAACGTGACATTTCGAGAAACTGAATTCCCTTTCAGAAACAAAGAGACTGCGAATGCTCAAAATGGAATTTCCATCCCTATCCCTCCAAGTGGATTTTTGAACAATGAAGAAAACCTTGACAAGATTAGCAGTGATGAAATTCCCTTTGATGACATTCAAGAAGGTGAACAAAACGTTGAGGAACCGTCTGACATAACGGACAATGAAAAGGATAATGACAATCAACTTAACACGACTAGGAAATCAGAAAGGACCAGGAGAGCACCTGGATGGCACAAAGATTTCAGAATCTCTAAGACAGGGAACTTCACTTCACCACATAAGGTAAGTACAGTGATTTCCTATGAAAAATGTTCCACTAATCACAAAGCCTTTGCGCTGCAAATATCAGCTATGAGGGAACCAACGTCCTTCACTCAGGCCAGTAAAGATCAAAGGTGGGCAGATGCCATGGAAAAGGAACTAAAAGCTCTAGAAGAAAATGAGACTTGGGTTATAACAAACTTGCCGGAAGGAAAAACCATTGTGGATTGTAAATGGGTGTATAAGGTGAAATACCATTCGGACGGCACCATTGAAAGATTCAAGGCCCGATTAGTCGCAAAGGGATTCACCCAAATTGAAGGCCTTGACTTTCACGACACTTTTGCACCGGTAACCAAGATGACAACGGTAAGATGCTTACTCGCAGTGGCAGCCGTGAAAGGGTGGCCTCTCTTCCAGCTTGACGTGAACAATGCTTTTCTCCACGGTGTATTGGATGAAGAAGTCTATATGAGATTGCCACCGGGATTCTACAAAAGGGAAAGAGCAGCGGGAAAGGTCTGTAGACTACTCAAGAGCTTGTACGGCTTGAAACAAGCCTCTCGACAATGGTTCACACAACTCAGCACAGCCCTCATTCAGTTTGGTTTCAAGAGAAGCATGAACGATTACTCTCTTTTTACCTTAAAGAAAGATCAAGATTTCATTGCCCTGATTGTGTACGTCGACGATATTATAATAACCGGTACATCTACTCGACTTCTTGCTGAAGTAAAGGCTTACATCAATGGAAAATTCAAGATAAAAGACCTGGGATTACTAAAGTATTTTCTTGGTCTCGAAGTTGCTCGAACAGACAAGGGGATATTTCTGCACCAGAGGAAATACGCTTTGGAACTACTAGACGAGTATGGCTTCCTTGAATGCAAGCCGGCCAT
Source organism: Echeveria elegans (assembly GCA_035048345.1). Taxonomy (NCBI): domain Eukaryota; kingdom Viridiplantae; phylum Streptophyta; class Magnoliopsida; order Saxifragales; family Crassulaceae; genus Echeveria; species Echeveria elegans. The sequence goes on along the minus strand of JAWWMW010072245.1, from coordinate 6,372 downwards.
AACTCCAATTGAACAAAAACATGATTTGGGATCATCATCTGCTCCCATTATCACTGACATTCCCTATTACCGTCGGCTCATTGGAAAATTGCTATATTTAACGGTCACAAGACCGGACCTTGCCTACACTGTCCATATCCTTAGCCAGTTCGTAAATCATCCAACCGAAGACCACCTACGGGCCGCACATCGTGCCCTGAGATACATCAAAGCTGCCCCAGCCCAAGGCATATTCTATTCCTCCACTTCAAAACCACAACTACGAGTATGTTGTGATGCCGATTGGGCGGCTTGTCCCGTCACAAGAAAGTCCATTACAGGGTACTGTGTCCTCCTAGGCGATGCTGTTGTCTCATGGAAATCTAAGAAGCAACAAATCGTCTCTAGCTCATCCGCAGAATCGGAATACAGATCAATGGCGGCTAGCTGCCGTGAAACAATATGGATAACTCGGTTGTTCAGTGATCTACAGATAGAAGTTCCAAAGCCCGTACATTTTCTATGTGACAATAGGGCCGCCATCCACATTGCGCACAACCCTGTTTTCCACGAGAGAACTAAACATGTGGAAATTGACTGCCACATCGTCCGCTCGAATGTAACTTCCGGTCTGATTGTACCCGTTCATGTCAACACCAATGAGCAGCCAGCGGACCTCCTAACGAAGCCTCTTCCCAAACATAGAATGAACTATCTCTGTTGCAAGCTTGGCGTCTCGAATTTTCTGCACGCAGCAGCTTGAGGAGGGGTATTGATCCAGCCCAGTCTGTCCAGCCCAGCCGGTCCGTCTCAGAAACATGCGCTTCCTTCATTCACTTCCTTCATTCAATATCGTCGGTTCCCTCAAACGTCTCTTTGTGGTTTTATGTCTTTTAAATGTCTTTGTGTCGTTTTGTTTCTCAGTACTGTCGTTTCATGTCTCAGAGAAATCCCTCCTGTATAAATCCACTCTTAGTCTTCGATCAAAGCAGATGAGACGAAAGATTCTCTATCGATAACTTGTTTTTCAAGTCTTCCTCACAATCAATTCGATTAATTCTTCAAGACACCCTGGCTCCATATACATCTTTACTTTCCAGTCTTTCTTACCGGGAATTTTATGTGTGTTTTGTGTTGGAGATAACGCCAGTGGAGCTAAAATTTATATCATCTCAATATGAGAACCCATTACAGATCACCATGCTGTGCCCCTGCACCTTTTGTTCCATAAAGTATCAGCTTTATCGTAAGAGTCACAGTTTTGTAACGTAAATTTCAAATTTTGATCCATGGAATGCCTTCAAGGAAATCCACTTTGACCAATTTCATTTCAGTAATATTCTTATTTTCAATCAAATTGCTGACCTTGTGCTAATTGCTATGATGAACAATAGTTGTTACAGACTTCTGCATTCAAATGAAGTAACAAGCACAAGCCTCAGTAAACAGCACACATGGCAAATACATGATGGTAAGTTACAAACATGTAGAGCTGTGCAAGACCCGGCCCGCCCGACAGCTTTTGGACTCGGGTCGACCCGACTAAATTTGTTATTTGGACGAGTTCGGGCATGGATAAATTTTCTCGGATCGAATCCGGGTATAAAAATGTGGCCCGAAAATTTTTTTGGGTCGGGTCAGGGCGGGGGCCGGCCCGTCCAATGCTCACCCCTACAAACATGATCCGTCCAGGCAAATATTCCAAATTCCAAAATCCAAAAAGAAGATGATAAAGTGACTAAAGACAACAACTTTAGACAGTGTAGAAGAGATGATTCAAAATGGATGATGACATCTTTAAGAATTGTGCTTTCTTTTTTGTCTATACAAAGAATTGTGCTTGAATGGTATGGCTCTGATGACTATCATGTGGTAGAGCGCTGCTAGAGCAGCTCCAATGAATGGTCCGACCCAGAAGATCCAGTGAAACACCATGAAAAAAGTTTCACTTCATCAGCAAATATTCGAAACAAAAAAGATAGTAAACAATAAGATGCTGAATGAATCCTTACATGGTTATCCCAAGCAACTTCGCCATTTAAGACTATGGCAGCTGACTCCTGGCTGGATTGATCCCAGTTCAAGTGATCGGAATGGTGGCCAAGTAAACTAAAAACACTGCAAACCCGATAGGGAGCGGAGCCAAAATCTGTGCAAAAAAAAAACACAACTTTTATGTCAGCAGTACTACAAAAAAGGTGGTGTATAAGTAGATCTATGAAGTTGAGAGTGAGCCAAACTTACGGGGACATGAGAGTCTCTAGCATTTCTTTTAGCATCAGTGGCTGATAAAAACAGAGTGAACAAGAACAAAGGTACCAATAATCTAAGCACCAAGTCCATCACCTTCGGTGTATACATGGTTGACCATGTTAGCTCCATCATTCAACATCTGGTAAATCTCCGGTTGGAAGCCTTTTGCATGACTATGTAAAATACTCCCCTTGTTAAGGACCGCTTCCTTGCCAACAGTAGGCCAAAAGCCACATCTGGATTTATGTGACCACCTTATTTTCATAACACCAAAAACATTTAGAAGAGTTCAAAAACTACAAAAGAAACAACCTGCATCAGTGACCACTACATAAAGATTCAATATTTAAGCTTTGTAGAGAATTCTAACATAAAAGCAACTCAAGAGCTAAATGAAGTGAGTTTGTAAAAAACCAAGGCATGGCCACTTAAGAAAATGCAAAAAGCTCAAACTTTACTACAAAAAAAAGCAACTCAAAAGCTAAATCTGAAGCTAAATGAGTTAAAAACTGACCTGAGATTCCAGCAGTGCAGTAGACAAGAGCAAAGAACCAAAGACCATACCACCAAAGCTCAAGAAATTCCTTGATTTTCAACAGTGGCACACTTGTTAGGAGCTCTCCCAAACTTCCATAACAGTCAGGACACTGATGTATAAAAACAAGGTGGCAATGAACTCAGCAATTCCAGCTCTGTAAAAAGACAATAATTTGAGCTCTCTAGGCTAAAAAAAGGTGCTGGTGGTGATTCCTTGTAGTCTTTGCTTTGTGCTGAGGTTCCTAATGGCTGCCTCTCTGAGTACTTGTTTGCTTCAAGCTTCACATCCTCTTCCTCACCCTCCATTGTCTCTCACTCTCTACTCTCTTCTTGCTTGCTTTTTCTCACAATATGGTGTATGCTTTTGAGTCCTATAGCTTGGAGTCAGGATTAGGTTTTGATTTATAGATTGAACTTTTTTGTACATGCTGAAAAAGAGCAAATCACTTTCGTCTTAATATAACAACGGTCACTTTCCCACTAAGAATACAGTTATGCAAATATAATATGTTCTGTGAGACAAATTACAACTTGTCTGGGTGGTGTAGCTGGTTATCACGTTAGTCTCACACACTAAAGGTCCCCAGTTCGAACCTGGGCTCAGACAAACAATTTATTTTGTTTCATTTTGCTCGATGTTGACAAATCTACCCCAGATCTTCTGAGATTATTTATTCTAAGGAATCACAACATAGCTGAAAACGCATCTCCTGGTAAACAACAACTAAACTAATCCTAGTGCGGAAACTTTGATGATTCTTTTTCCTAGAAGTTATGGACAGTTAAACAGTGTACATTGTCAAAAACCCATATCATTTTTGACCCTCTGGTAGCGAGGTCCATTATGCACGAGAGATTGGTGAGAAAGGCGGGTTGTACCTAAACGAATAGGGTTCTCTAGTTGACACAGCGACTTTTGTTTTCCTGTCATTTGTTGGAGGTGAGGCTACTACTGAGTTTTTCTTGCTAATGTCTGTGACAGCTTCTATTAGGAATTTGAATTCATCCTCCAGAAATGTCTTCAGGGTGTTGGACCGATGTGTGGGTATCTTTTTGCTGTCGGTCGTGATTGGTGATGTTTCCAAACCGTGGAGAGTTGCGATGCATATGGAAAATGCCTGTAAGGCGGACAGCCTAGCGTGGAAGTTGATTGAGTAATGTCCCTCTTCAACTTTTGTCATGGAAAATGCCGGCATGTCTTCCTTCACTCCCTAAACTCATACAATGTATAGTAACCTCCGTGAGTCTAATTTGTCGTGAAATTTCAGTCAAGTACTAAATAGTACTAAATAGAAAGAAAATATATTACCATCACAAAAAGTTCCATGGGGAAATTTTCTGATGCAAGAGGGAGATGAAAACCCTTCCTACTATCTGCTTCATTGTTAAAGACAATGAGGGGGCACGCCATGTCCCATCCACCGCACTCACAGCCTCCACCTGACCTCCAACGACTCAATAATGGAGAAGGACCTTGCCATTCCGCTTCAGGCAAACTATGATTTCCTGTTGATGCTACAACATTAATCTTTGGATAGCTAATGGTAGATAGTACCTGAGTGTCTTCGATTTTATCCGCTTTCCCATGCTTTAAACTTCCCCTTTTATCGAATGGAACTTGAATGACTATTGCTGCTGCCTCAAGATATGCTGGTGCCCAAGGATACAAAGTTGAGTCAGTGAAGCTCAACTTCTCTTGTGCTGCCAATTTATCTGAGTTTAATTTTTCTTCTACAGAGCTGCACATTGATTCCTTAGACAGTCTAAAAGTAACGGGTGAAGAGTGCGAAGTTTCTAAAGCAGGGCCACATCTGTTTGCGTGAGCTACGTCACGCAGCACAAATTCAGTGGTCAATGTGTCTCCTTTGCCACTGTCTCTATCTCCACAATCAGAGTCTAAGTAGGAAGAAACCTGCATCTGACCAACAATGGTCACATCTGTGGTATCACAAACTTTTGTTCCTTGTGCACTTGTGTTACTTTGTTTACTATTGGAGTTTGAATGCAAAGTGTACACCCAAGAATCTGCATGCGTTGTTTTCCAACTTTTGGCAATGAAAATATCTTCCGGGGACTTCAGTGAGAACTCGAAGATGGGTGCCTCGTTTATCTTTTTTAGTTTGAGACAACCATGTAGATGAGTTGGAGCACAAGCTTTAGCCAAATGACAACAATCTTTCTCAACGAAATGAGAATTCATATCCAGACTCTGCATCGCCTTTTCTGAGCTATCAGGCAACAAAGATTCTAGAGTGACACCATCACTAGTACATGTGGTTTGAGCTCTTATGGCGTCGCCTAATCTCGCGCCATACCCCGAAGGACTTTTCTGCGACTTGGACTTTAGAAATGGATCCATGATTTTTCTTATAGGACTAAATCGTGATTTTGGACTTGCTTGAGAAGAACCACCCCTGGATTGACGTGAAGACTGCTGCATTTCAACCTTTGCGGAGACCGATTTGAGTAAAGAACGACGCCTATCCTTCTCTAAAGAGCATTTTGCATCAAACCGAGGCCGTGCAACATGTTCTCTAGTCGGATATCCCACTGGTTCCCCTTGCATAGAAAGTTTTACAACGGTACTCATAACTGATTTATTTCTAGTAAATTCATCAGATGAGCACGGCTCGCCCTCACCATTTATTTGATATCTATTCAAAAGATTACTTTTGCTGGAGCTACACAGAGAAGCCACATTTGTAAGGGATAAATACTTATCACTACTATGAGAAATTTCAATTTTTCGTCTAATGTCATCAGTCCCCAAGATCTTTTTACTCCTTACCTCTCCTGAAGTTTGATACACAGAACCTCGTCTCATTTGTACCTCACCATCCAACTCCAGAGGCCTTGCTGACTCATTTTTGCACGAAACACTACGAAAACGACTAAATCTGATTTCTGTAAAGTCATTGTCCTCAATGATGAGCAACTCATCCCTCCCTTTTGAACTTCTCTTGTCCACTTCCGGACTAGGTGGAATAGGCGGAAGAACCGTGTTTGGACTCAAACTCACTTTACATTTTTTATCAAACTCCATTCCAGCTCCAAGTAAATTATCCACAACTCTGCAAGAAGAACCAATTGCATATGAATCAAAGCAACAAAAATGACAATTGTTCTAATCTTTTTCCAAATCTTTTACAATAACAGATCCACTCAGACATAACAGAAAAATACAGCGGGAGTGTGGGACTCTCAATTCTCTGAAGTCCAAACTGAATCAGCTATCAGTCAAACCAGTGAACATCAGTCAAACAAAGCACATTTCTCTCTCCATTTCAAGCACTCCAATTGAAGTCAAATCTGCACAATGTGCCAACCCCCATTTCACCAAACAAGGCGAGATCCAAAACCTCCCCCAAGCACAGACACCTAACAACATCAAAGGTACAACCTTTAACACTAAACACAAACTGGAGCAAAAACAAACAATTAGGTCAGAGAGCCTACCAAATCTTCAGGTATGAGGGGCAGGGGCGGATATACAGCATGAGGGTTGGGGGCCGGGGCCCCCAATGGATTTTTATAACTTTAGGGGTAGTTGTATATTTTATCATATTTAGTAAATATTTATACAATATAATGTTAATGCCTATT
>JAWWMW010072225.1:0-14065 GCA_035048345.1 Echeveria elegans | reverse complement strand
GAGATGCTATCATGGAATGATCAAAGACTCTGTGGTAAATCAATACGACGGCTGATCATTATAGCCTGTTGAGTTTCTTGTTCTTCTTTAAAGAAACAAGAGTGAATATTTGTAAGGTTTTTGGTATATCAATACGACGGTCAATAAGACTTTCGTGAGAAAAGTAATCATAACAGTTGGTTGAGTCATGACCGAGAGTCGCCTGCGTTGCTCCCATCACCTGAAAAACTTAACCCCATGTCTGTCAACACGACTTAGTCAATAAAAGATACAGGGAGTACCAGCATGCGTGTATTGCTACCATCCAGACTACACTAAACGCTGAAACGGTGTTCGTCACTCTTTTTTCAAACTTTAAGATTGTTCTGGAGGACCCCCAAATCTATAAGCATATGCAGATCCAGTTACAAATCACGGGTGCTCCACAAGTTAAGAATACTTATGTGGCGAAAATCCACCATCAGGTGACATAAAAAATCCAAAACCATACAATGGACTTAAGTCTTCCCAGAGACTCAGAAGATGCATTGTTCATACAAATGGAGTCTCAGGACAGTCCAACTTGTACTCACATTCCAAGACAAATTCCGATAGATGAACTAGCAAAATTACTACCGAAAGCATGAATAACAAACTATGAAAAGATCCATGAAAGGAGTGTGTCAATTCAATCTGTTGAATCATCCATCACGAGAAAGAAGGACGGAACGATCGAAATCGCTTTCAAAAATCAAAAGGAAGAAAAGCCTAGACCGACATCTTTTTGCACGGAGATTAATATGATAACTGAATTAGAAGAAGAATACATTCCTATTCATTCCTTTGATAGTGATGGAAAACAAATCTATGTGTTTGCCGATGAGGAAGGTCACAAATTCTTCGATGTTTGTGACTGTGAAAGATGCATGATGGCTTCTTTTGACGAAGAGGAAACTTCAAGAAGAAGGAGAAAGAAGAAGTCAATGCAACAGGAGCTTAAAGAATGATATGAAGTTGGAGATCCGAAAGTTGAACTCCTTGGAGAACCAAGTGGAAAGTTTGACTACTATGTTTTATATCCTAAAAGAAAGGAGGAACCAAAACCCATCTTTATGATTGGATCTTCGAGATCAAAAGATCCATTTCCGCCACAAGAATTTGAACAAAACAACATAAGGCACTCATTGAAGGTGAAGAATCCAAACACGAGAAATCCAGATGACACTATAAAACAAGTTAATGCGGCGGAAGCAGCCCTGAACTTGCAGTCTGAGAATGTTGTGGCGCAAAACCAAATGCTAAGACAAATCGATACTAAAGTTTTTGTACTGGACAGATCCATACAGAAGATAAACAAACGAATGGCTACTCTCCATCAGGAGCTGCTACATCTTGCGGCTACCACAATTTCCCTAAGAGATCCTCTAATGTTTCAGAAAGAGCAAGAGTTAAATAACTTGAGAAATCAACTCCACTCTTTGCAGAGTCAGCATTATAGACCTCAGGTACCTTGCCTCAGGACATTTTCACGCCGTATCCAATGTACGTCCGCCTTACATGCTCCAATCGCAGTCCTTATCATTTCAAAGTGACCCAAGTATATTTGGTGCGTCTTCCTTTCTACCGAAGAGAATTGTGGAAGAACAACATGTCACAAAGAGAAAACAATCGACCGGAAAAGAAAAGGTTCAAGAAGAGAAGATTCCGAAACCTCAACCAGAAAATACAGAATCACAGTTCATGGTTGAGCCTGCGAAGAATCTCATCCCATCCTTCTTAGAAAAGATGGCAGACAAAAATCCAAGAATCTAAAATACGAGAAAAGCAAAGATAGAATTGATCCAAGAAGGATCTGATGAAGAATTCTTGATCCCAGAATTTATGATTGCTGATCCTACAGCTGAAGAAGCAGAAGAACAGAATGATGCTGAAAACGTATCTGATGAAATGCAAGATGATCAGAGACCACAGCAAGAGAGAAACCCTAAGTTTTACACAGAACCACACAGTGAATTCTCGTTCGACAATGTCCCGCCATCAAAATATACGAGATGCATGCATGGATCACAGAACATATGTTGAATCCAGGAGCTACACTCCTAGTCGTCATTGACAAGATAATTTCGAAGTTTCAAGGAAGACTCTGACAATAGTGGATTAGTCTTGGTACATACAGACAACTACAAATCAGACAATCTCGGACAGTTGATGAGGCTGTAGGACATATTCACAATGAGTTCCTTGGGATGTGGGATCATTATACGAATCAGGCAAGAGAAAAGTATCTCAGCATGAAATGTTGCTCGTTCAAGAGGAAAGATCTGGAGAGACACTATGAAAGGATGTCTAAAAGATTTTACACGCTGAATGACATAGATGATGTCAATCTCAAGCAGGCGTACCTGAATTCTTTCCCTGAACCTCTTGGTAATGAAACGACAAGAATATTATCACTGAAAAGAATCTAACGTTGAATCAGGCATCGATTGGAGAGATATATCAGTTATCTCTGGCAGCGCTTGAAAAATTGTGCAATCACCAGAAGATCTTCAAGCAGCTTCAAGAATAAGGAAAGTTACTTGGGAAAGCATGTGATAGACCTGAACTATCGATCAAATGCAAGAAAAAAGAAGTGTGATTGTTCGACAAGGGATGGTTATGGTAAGAAGTTCAAAAGAAAGAAGAGATATTTTTCCCTGGAAAAGGAAAATGAAAGTTCTTCAAGAGGAAAAAGTTGAGAAATGTCAAGAAATCGGATAGCTGCTACATCTGCAAGAAAAAAGGACACTATGAAAAGCAATGCCCGAACAAGAAAAAGAGGGATAAGCTTCTTGGATACTTGTCCAAGTTCGAAGACATTGAGGATTCGGACATTGAATCCATCTTCTCTGTTGATGACGAACCAGACGACGATACAATTCTTGCGATGCGAATAGAACCAGAGGAGTCATCAAAAGAAGAAACGGAGAGTGAAGATGATGGTGAAAGGGATGATCAGTTTATGATATTCGATGCTTATACCCTTGATGCTTGCAAGTTGAAAAAGAACTAGAGATGGTATGCCTAGCACAACCAGTGCCGAATGTGAAAATCTACATCTTCCTAACTAAGTATGACAAGCCTATACCGGTTATAGCCTATTTTGACACTGGAGCGGCGTCATCCATCATCAAACCAAAAATTCTCCCAGATATTTCATATCTCTCTAATCGGGGTTCTACATCCCCGATAGGCATTTCCAATGGAAGGTCATGCCATTTGGTTTAAAAACAGCCCCGTCGCTATTCCAAAAAGCGATGATCAAGATATTCGAGCCCGTCCTGAAGAATGCGTTGGTCTACATCGATGATGTTCTGCTGTTCTCCCAAGACATTGATTTCCATATGTCTTTACTAAAGAGGTTCCACGAAATAGTAAAACAGTACGGAATCATTCTCTCAGAAAAGAAGATGGTGATAGGAGAAACAAAGATAGAATTTTTTGGCATGCGCATTACGAAGGGACGTTATCAGCTACAGCCTCCCAGCTGGAAGAATTTCCTGACGAAAAGTTATCCTTCAAGCAGATACAACAGTTTCTTGAAATTGTCAACTATATGACAAACTTCATACATGATCTGGCGAGGTATAGATCACTACTTTCAACCAAACTCAAGAAAGGTGCTCCTCCTTGGGACAGAAACTGCACAGAAGCGGTCAAAGAACTGAAAAGAATATCTAAAACTCTGCCAACTTTAAAGATTCCCACTAAAGAAAAAAGAATCTTGCAGACTGATGCGAGTGATCTTTTTTGGGCAGCTGTTCTATTACAAGAGGACAAAGGAAAAAGAGAAATTTGTGGATACAAAAACGGTGCTTTTAAAGATAGTGAAAGACACTACTACTCCACCTACAAAGAAATTTTGGCGGTCAAAAGAGGAATTGAAAAGTTTGCTTTCCATTTGACTGGTCAGCATTTCTATATAGAGATGGACATGTCCTCATTTCCGAAAATAGAAGTGCTTGGGTAGTATGAAAACCAAGCTCAACCTGTGTAATATTTCTAGAGTGAAAAATACAATCCACTCTTCCAATACTCCCTGCCTTCTCTCCTCCTACTCTTCTAGCCTAGTATTCCGACCACCACCTGCTCTGACTCTCATATTGATCCTGATAACCTTCTGAGTGGTTGTACCCACTATGTATGACTGAGCTTGGTTTTCATACTATCCAAGCACTCCTATTTATAGGAGTTACAAATTTTCACACTAAGTTTACTATTGGAATATTTCAGAGAATATTCACACACTTACGTAAGCGCATACGTCATTACAGATGACATCATTGCTTACGTCACACATACTTAATAACTAAGTTAATGACATCATTACGACATCATTATGACACACATTATTATTATCTTATTCCCCCCGTCTCCAAGAGAGAGCTACTTGGGCAGCTGTCTTAACCGTAGACATCATCTCTGTCAGAGCCAGACTCACTAGTTGATACCCATGAATACATGTTGATTCTGTGAGTTTCAATCTTCCTCTAGGCTCTATGTCTCCCTAGGACTTCTTTGGAACTTTGTTCAAAACCCCAGTGATATTTCACTAGAAGCTGCTGTATTTCTTCACGAAAACCGATGGAGAAAACGTCTGTACTATGCAAGTGCGTCGTCCACGAGCAAAGCATCCTTGCATCCACTTCAGATTCGTCTAGTCCATTAAGCCAAGTCATCATTAAAGCCCTCGCATGGAAATCATCAGGAAAATCTTTGTGGACCTGAGCTCCATAATGCTTCTGGATGATCATACCATCTTCTTCATGCTCATAGGTTGTGGTGATTTTAAAGGTAATAAACATTTCCATAGACTCGCTCGCTCTTAAATTTTCCTGCCACCATTCCACATCTTTGAATAGCAAGAGACACTTGTGCAAACTCTTATAAGATGTATCCTCTCCGTCATTGCACATTTCTCTTAGTATCTCAGAAGTTCAGTCTTGTGGACAGTGATTCCAATCGTGTATAAATCCGTAGGATAACACAGCAACAAATACGCATCTCTTGGAAACTTGTGGTAGTGGACTGAGTTCATATGTATAATAGTAAGGAGAGGATATACCGGATGATAAGGAAAATCAATCAGCGGTCCTTGATCTAGCCCATTCCTTCGGATGTATATCTTGAGTAACCCGTGAAGTGTCTTAATACCTTCATGGATTATAACAGCATCGAGAATTTCTTCTTTCATGCTTTGAGGTATGAGTGCGATCAGACTATTCAATGTTTCTTGTGATGATTCTTCTCGACTCATCATGCGGATCATCGGGATGAAATATAAAATCTGTTTTTGTGTCCTGGACAGGAAATCTGGTAGGAAATTCTCTTTTCCTTTGATGTGCTTAACTTCAAAGCTCCATTGCGAAAACCACCTTGCCCACCTGAGTAACTAGGATTGAGGGAAAACCTTCTGTTTGAACTGAAACGTTTTCGGAAATGAGGACATGTCCATCTCTATATAGAAATGTTGATCAATCAAATGGAAAACAAACTATTCAATTCCTCTTTTGACCGCCAAAATTTCTTTGTAGGTGGAGTGGTAGTGCCTTTCACTGTCTTTAAAAGCACTGCTTTTGTATCCACATATTTCTCTTTTTCCTTTGTCCTCTTGCAATAGAACAACTCAAAAAAAAAAATCACTCGCATCAGTCTGCAAGATTCTTTTTCCTTTAGTAGGAAACTTTAAAGTTGACAGAGTCTTAGAGATTCTTTTCAGTTCTTTGACCGCTTCTGTGCAGTTTCTGTTCCAAGGAGGAACACCTTTCTTGAGTTGGGCTGAAAGTAGTGATCTATACCTCGCCAGATCATGTATGAAGTCTGCCATATAGTTAACAATTCCAAGAAACTATTGTATCTGCTTGAAGGATAACTTTTCGTCAGAAAATTCTTCCAGCTGGGAGACAGTATGAGGCTGTAGTTGATAACGTCCCTTCGTAATGCGCATGCCAAGAAAGTCTATCTCTATTTCTCCTATCACCATCTTCTTTTTTGAGAGCATGATTCCATATCGTCATACTATTTCGTGGAACCTCTTTAGAAAAGACATATGGGAATCAATGTCTTGGGAGAACAGCAGAACATCATTGATGTAGACCAACGCATTCTCTAGAACAGACTCAAATATCTTGATCATCTCTTTTTGGAATAGCGACAGGGCTATTTTTAAACCAAACGGCATGACTTCCATTAGAAATGCCTATCAGGGATGCAGAACCCCGTTTTTTGTCTATCTTCCGGTTTAATTCCAAGCTGCCAGAATTTCGCTTTTAAATCAAACTTGGAGAATATTTGAGCTTGTGGGAGTTTTTGGAGCATAACTTCCTTCTTCGGTAATGGGAATTTGTCATCTGCGAGGAAGTGATTGAGAGGCTGGTAATTAATCACCAATCTTAGTTTTCATCTGACATGTTCAGATCTTTTGTTGACATAGAAAACTTCACATGCCCACGGTGAAGTAGTCTTCTCAATAAGGTCCTCTTTCTATAACTGTTCATTTCTTACAGGGCCAACTTATAATGATCAGGATTCATTCCTGGGTGGCTTGCCTTCGTGAGATTTATATCTTCATTTTTTCTTGAACGACAAGAAATGAAGAAGTCAGAGTTTTTCAACTCAGGCGAAGAACATTTGGTGAGGAACTTAGAATGGGAGGCAACACAAGAGGTCTTGATCATCTCCTTTGATCGGGTCCATTATCTCCATCGAATAGAAGTGAGAGATCTTCATCCACAGAAGGAGATGATTCTTATGTTTAAGACCTTTAGGGTGCCAGGATACTCTTCTGAGGCTATGTATAATATCAAATCCAAGTATGAAGTCTTTTCCAGATAAGTCCGACCCATATACTTTAGATTTGATCATGTAACCCAAAAATAACTGTATGTCGCTGATCAGAGAGATATGAAATATCTCACCATTAGCTGCTTTGAATGGCACCGAACACGAGCTTCAAAACTCCGATGAGAGATTTTTTGGTTTGATGATGGATGACACCGCTCCAGTGTCAAAATAGGCTATAACCGGTATAGACTTGTCATACTTAGTTAGGAAGATGTAGATTTTCGCATTCGGCACTGGTTGTGCTAGGCATACCGTTTCTAGTTCTTTTTCAACATTGCAAGCATCAAGGGTATACGCATCGAATATCATAAACTGATCATCCCTTTCACCATCATCTTCACTCTCCGTTTCTTCTTCTGATGACTTCACTGGTTCTATTCTCATCGAAAAAATTGTATCGTCGTCTGGTTCGTCATCAACAGAGAAGATGGATTCAATGTCTGAATCCTCAATGTGTTCGAACTTGGACAAGTATCCAAGAAGCTTATCCCTCTTTTTCTTGTCCAGGCATTGCTTTTCATAGTGTCCTTTTTTCTTGCAGATGTAGCATCTATCTGATTTCTTGACATTTCTCAACTTTTTCCTCTTGAAGAACTTCCATTTTCCTTTTACAGGGAAAATATGTCTCTTCTTTCTTTTGAACTTCTTACCATAATCATCCCTTGTCGAACAATCACACTTCTTTTTTCTTACATTTGATCGATAGTTCAAGTCTATCACATGCTTTCCCAAGCAACTTTCCTTGTTCTTGAAGCTGCTTGAAGAACTTCTGGTGATTGCATAATTTTTCAAGCGCTGCCAGAGACAACTGATATATCTCTCCTATCGAGGCCTGATTCAACGTTAGATTCTTCAGTGATAATATTTTTGTAGTTTCATTGTCAAGCGGTTCAGGGAGAGAATTCAGGTACGCCTGCTTGAGATTGACATCATCTATGCCATTCAGCGTGTAAAATCTTTTAGACATCCTTTCATAGTGTCTCTCCAGATCTTTCCTCTTGAACGAGCAACATTTCATGCTGAGATACTCTTCTCTTGCCTGATTCGTATAATGATCCCACATCCCAAGGAACTCATTGTGAATATGTCCTACAACCTCATCAATTGTCCGAGATTATCTAATTTGTAGCTGTCTGTATGCACCAAGACTAATCCACCATAGTCTGAGTCTTCCTTGAAACTTTGAAATTATCTTGTCAATGACGACTGAGAGTGTAGCTCCTGAATTCAACATCTGTTATGTGATCCAAGCATGCATCTCGTATACTTTGTCTCTCCATTTTGATGGCGGGACATTGTCGAACTAGAATTCACTGTGTGGTTCTGTGTAAAACTTAGGGTTTCTCTCTTGCTGTGGTCTCTGATCATCTTGCATTTCATCTGATACGTTTCCAACATCATTCTGTTCTTCTACTTCTTCAACTGTAGGATCAACAATCATAAATTCTGGGATCAAGGATTCTTCATCAGATCCTTCTTGGATCAATTCTATCTTCGCTTTTCCCGTGTTTTCGATTCTTTGATTTTTTTCATGCCATCTTTTCTAAAAATGATGGGATGGGATTCTTCGCAGGCTCAACCATGAACTGTGATTCTGTATTTTCTGGTCGAGGTTTCGAAATCTTTTCTTCTTGAACCTTTTCTTTTTCAGTCGATTGTTTTCTCTTTGTGACATGTTGTTCTTCTACAATTTTCGTCGGTATAAAGGAAGATGCACCAAATATACTTGGGTCACTTTGAAATGATAAGGGCTGCGACTGGGGAATGTAAGGCGAAACGTACATTGGATACGGCGTGAAAATGTCCTGAGACATAGGTACCTGAGGTCTATAAGGCTGACTCTGCAAAGAGGGGAGTTGATTTCTCAAGTTCTTTAACTCTTGCTCTTTCTGAAACATTAGAGGGTCTCTTAGGGAAACTGTGGTAGCCGCAAGATAAAGCAGCTCCTGATGGAGAGCAGTCATTCGTTTGTTTATCTCCTGTATGGATCTGTCAAGTACAGAAACTTTAGTATCGATTTGTCTTAGCATTTGGTTTTGCGCCACAACATTCTCAGACTGCCAGTTCAAGGCTGCTTCTGCCGCACTAACTTGTTTTATAGTGTCATCTAGATTTCTCGTGTCTTGATTCTTCCCCTTCTATGAGTGCCTTATGTTGTTTTGTTCAAATTCTTGTGGCGGAAATGGATCTGATGATCCCGAAGATCCAATCATAAAGATGAATTTTGGTTCCTCATTTCTCTTAGGATATAAAACATAGTAGTCAAACTTTCCACTTGGTTCTCCAATGAGGCCAACTTCCAGATCTCCAGCTTCATATTTTTCTTTAAGCTTCTTTTGCATAGACTTCTTCTTTCTCCTTCTTCTTTGAGTTTCCTCTTCGTCAGAAAAGACCATCATGCATCTCTCACAGTCACAAACATCGAAGAATTTGTGACCTTCCTCATCGGCAAACACATAGATTCATTTTTCATCACTATCAAAGGAATGAATAGGAATTGATTCTTCTTCTAATTCAGCCATCATATTAATCTCTGTGCAGAAAGATGTCGGTATAGGCTTTTCTTCCTTTTGATTTTTGAAAGCGATTTTGACCGTTTTGTCCTTCTTTCTCGTGATGGATGATTCAACAGATTGATTGGCACTCCTTACACGGATCTTTTCATAGTTTCTTATTCATGCTTCCGGTATTAATTTTGCTAGTTCATCTTTCGGAATTTGTCTTGGAATGTGAGTACAGGTTGGACTGTCTTGAGACCATTTGTATGAACAATGCATCTTCTGAGTCTCTGGGAAGACTTAAGTCCATTGCATGGTTTTGGATTCTGTATGCCACCTGATGATGGATTGTCGCCACATAAGTGTTCTTCACTTGTGGAGCACCCGTGATTTGTAACTGGATCTGCATATGCTTGTAGATCTGGGATCCTCTAGAGCAATGTTAAAGTTTGAAAAAAGAGTGACGAATACCGTTCCAGCATTCAGTGTGGTTTGGATGGTAGCAATACACGCATGCTAGTACTCGCTGTATCTTGTATCCAAGAGAACAAGTCTCGCTACAACAGGCAAACATTTTCGTCCATGAAGTGTTACAGCTAGTCTTATAGCACCATAGTGAAGATGTGTGTAGCCATGAGTTTTCCATTGGCGCACCCCTCTTCAAGACAAAGGGGAATCATCTGTTCCGCTTCTGTCGCCGGAATCAGATGTTGCTCTAGCTAGGACCCCATGACGAGTTCTTTGGCTGAAGTGATGCTCAGATTGAACACATGTTTTATAACTCTTGGGAACGTAGAATTGGATTTTGTAAAGGCTTTATAGGGATTTAGTAGAGGTAATTGGGTAATTGGGAGTTTACTATCCTCACTCACATAATCTACTTCTGGGCACCTTCTGTGACTCTGTGTGTAGCATCCCACTGTTCTCCAATTCCAAATTTTGGAAAAAGAAGATCCTCAAGCTTAGTAGTGAAGGATGGTGAGCCCTTTCTTTTCAAGTCTCTCTGGTTACAACCTTCTTACCATTATGTGCTCCCAGCTATCCATTTCCAAACACCACCAGAGCCTTGCTTCTATTGTGACGATGCAAGCTCCATGTTGCGTTCCCAAACAGGTTTCTGATTTCTGAGTGATTGCACCTCCTTATCCATTGATCTCATGGATTCCTGCATCTTTTGCAACTCTGCTATTTGTGCCTGGTAAGGAAATCCATCAACATAGAAGATCATTAGTTAAACATGTTTCATGTTCTTGAGAGCATATACTCAAACTTCTGTGACCATTTATGCTCTGAACTGAAGCACATAGTAGATGACCCAGGTCTATATCATCATGATATTAGAACACAGAAACTGGGTTTCAAAGTACAAACCTCTAAATTGGTGCATCTTAATCTTTCGGAAATCAGTTGAGCTTGGACAGATTGTCGTTCTTATATATGAGAAAGAACATGGTCAAATTTACCATAAGCTCTAAATCTGTCATTGCCCATTTTCAGTTTAAGAGGGCTATACCTTGGACAGCTCACTATAATTCCCATAGATTTCATCAAGTTTACCATGCAGTGTTGAGTTTTCCTATCTGGCTCCATCTAGTAACGATTCCAACGCACTCTTTTCTTTTCGGTAGGTCGCAAGTTTAGCATCAACATCGGATCGATGACCATTATTGCAGGTCTAACAAAGTTCGACGCAGCAATTGCAGGATGATGTGAATTCTGTCTTTGATAGAGCTTAGGCAGCAGTAACACAAGCAGCTGCTGCAGCTGCCGCTTGGGATTTATATATTTTTGCTTGTGATGTGTCTCGTGAGCTGGGCCTCATAACAAACACCTAAAGAGTGGCACCAATAATCAATATTAAAATAAGGACCCAAAAGCACAAGAATACGCGAAATTCCTTTTCGGAAAAAAAATGAATTAGGGTAAAACATTTCTTACATCATTGTTGTATTTTCCATTATAACCACCAAAAGAAATTAAAAGCTTCTCCCCATTCACCAAAGCTGAGCACACACTAAGGCCCTGCAACCAAACAGTTGGAATTTATACCCTTGGCATTTGGCAACATATTTGAGATATTTCGGATTGCAGGGAATATGTACTAGCGGACAATCATATATAAGTTATAACAGTCGACACCCCATCTGAGTGCACAACTTCAAGGATTCTAGAAAGCCAGCCAAGAATCAACAGTAAGATACATTCAAAGGAATTTGATCAGTACTTGTAAAGGTATTAACAGGCCCATCTCATGATGTTCAACTTAACGAATTTGTCACTAGAGTGGATTGTACACTCGTAACCAATATGACCAAACAAGCTTAGATGTGTTCAAAACCAGTCTCAGGGGAACCTGATGACACACAAGTCTCACTCAATCATTCTAAATTATGCAAAAAGTATAATAATGTAAAATTAGCAACAGGGGACTTACCACTTTTATTGTCTCCACTGCCAACAACGTACCAATTATCATCAATGCTAACACTTGCATGACCAGCCCTCGCACTCACAGATTCACCACGAATTTCAGGTTGAGACCATTCCATCTGCAACAAGGATGTTAAATAAAATAAGAAGCAATACGAGATGAGTAATAACAGCCTGTTATAAACTCGACCTACAGTAAGCAAATCAAGCATGTGTAGGTCATTGAAACAAGTAGCATGTGAACATCCATCAAATATCAACAGCTAACGGTCCCCATGTAGAGCAGCTGAGTGATCGAATCTAGGAGCATGAGGAGTCTGCCTACAAAAAATAAGAAAGTCAGCGAAGTCCGTCTCTAAGTACATAATGGAATTCTAACATTAAATGTAAATTTGACTTACGTTGTGACGACACTGCTCCAAAGTCCAAATCATCGTCTCAAGATCAAGAACATGAAGATCATTCAAGCTTTTTCTACTATAGTCTTCTCCGCCAAACATGATCAATTTTGAACCAAAAAGAGTAACCGTGTGTCCTCCGCGGGCTCTCTAGCACAAAGAGAGTACAATATGAATACCAGACACTTTCATATCCAACTGAAAAATGATAATCATTTTTTCCTTACAGGATATTCGCCTGTTGTCCCTATCTGACCACAAAGGCCCGTCTCCCAATCCACGAAGCGAACTAGAAAATTCATGCAAGATTGTGTGAAAACCAAAACACACTGGACTACAATTTCACTTGTTGGATACAGCTAGAGCGAGGTAAGTACTGTCACACTTGTAGAAACTTCTTTACAATGTCCGCCAATCAACAAGAGTTTTGAGCCCCATACGATCTATTATCAAAATATCAACACAGTTTCTAAGAAAGATAGGGGAAACAGGGAACTATAAAATATCAAAATAAATATTACCATACTATGGCCAGATGTGGCAGGAAGAAGTTCTTGAGTATTGTTTTCTACTTTTCTCTAGTTTTATGCTTTGATGGTTAGGCTGGACCATTCCAAAGTGGTACAATCAAACACCTACAACAAGCCACTTCATTACAAGATCAATAGCCAGATTCTAATGGTGCTAAGGGAAATAAATTTATGAAGACTAGCGCACCTGAACATCAGCTAAGTATTTACCATTACGACTTCCTCAAGACATGTACAATTTGTCATCAACCAAAACTGCAGCATGCGGTAGAAAGTTAGATAGTTAGTCATGAGTTTGACTGATACATCAGACAAGCTATCAAATGACGACAAAGAGAAAGGAAAGTCAATTGATTATAACCTTATAACGAGCCAATGGTCGAGAACCTGAAACAGGCACCAGTGTCCATGCGTCATCTGCTAATTCCACATTCCAGTTGATCATTGTTGGTTTTCTCGCTACATCAGTTCAACTTATTAAAGTTCAAAACCACTAGTGATGAAATTGCAATAAAATTTGAAGCTCATTTCAGACCTATCAGTTATCACTAATCAATCACACAGTTCACTATTAATTTTTAATCGGTGCATTGGATATAATCACATGTATCTGAGTCGGCGAGCAAGCAACAAGAGTCGATTCGATCAAGATTACATAGAGCGACTTGGTCTCGATTCCGTCGAGTGGTGAATTCGATGGATCTAAGAAAGGAATGTACCTGAATTTGGCCTGATTGGGAATTGACAAGGTTGACTGAGAGCAGACGTCGAAGCGGGGACCACCCTGGATCTCTCCCTCGCTCGTAATCCTTGCCTTGTTCGTCGATCAATCCGGCAGATCACGAGTTGTGCGGGCTGATTTTTTTTTTGTGCACGGATTTTTTATTAAAATAAATAAATTGTAGAACGAAATGGCTGAAATATGAAAAAGAGAATAAACGAGAAACAAATGTACACATAAAAAAAGAGTGATATTTTTGTCATTAATTTAAATTATAGATTTTTTTATTACAATCTATTAATATAATAGAATACAGGGTCAGAGTCAACCATTTACCAACTAAATTTTCATCCCTAAATCAGTGATTTTCCTCGCAAAAGGTCACCCACCACACAGCCGGCCCGGCCTAGCCCGCAGCCCACCCGACTCGCGCCCTCGCATGCCTCCCTCCCGATTCAGTTCCTTCTCTCTCCGGACGAAATCAGCGACGACACCCCTTAATCCGGACGAAATCGGCGACGAAACGTCGACTAATCTCTCCATCTAGCCGACCACGCCTTAACCTAAAAAACTCAACTGAACTTACAATTCAGTCCAAATCCAACTGATAAAATTCAATCCAGCATT
>JAWWMW010072206.1:0-14067 GCA_035048345.1 Echeveria elegans | reverse complement strand
AAATCTGGGCAGAGGATGCGATTCATAAATTTTTGGTTCATCTATGGCTGTTGCGTCCTGATCCCAAGTTGAGTGCTAGTGCCAAGAAGATGGAGTTTTCTAAAGAGATGACCGTTAGTTTTGACGAAATGCACAGTCGACCCACGTACATTCTCAACAGCACTCTAATACAAATGGAGGAGTCTGGTTTTTATCGCTCTTTTATATTCGGGTGCGAGATCATCCTTAATGGTGCGTGGTGGGGTCCAAAATTGAAAATAGGACGTAATTACTTGGTGTGCCAATTGTTTGAAGTTTGCTAATCTCTACGACGCAGTATACGCTTTTCTGTATTCACGTGATCACGATACTAACGTGTTGCGCATCTTTTGTGAGAATTGGTGTCCTTAGACTAATACTTTACATACATAGGTTGGGAATGGTCCCTCTCACTTTGGGGCCTCGAGAGACTTGGTGAATTATCTGTATCGGGTCACTTATATGATGAAGTTATGCCTGATACTATTGCATTAAGTGCGCATTGCAAGAATAATGAGCGATTGATCCCTCGACACTTGCTTAGTGCCTATTTCTTCCTCAAAGACCAACGTGCTCCCGAGGAAGGTGTTTCTGCCATGCGGTGGATTCGGTTTTGGTGCAAGAGTAAGCAAGAAAAGTGTTACGGCAAACCATCTCGGAAAAGGCCTAGAGAAGTTGATGCTCGTACGAAGAATACACATAACCATTCTGGCAAGACTGCTCCTCAATCACTAAATTGGACGTCTAAGGAGGTAGAGATCTTCAAAGACCTTTGGATCATGGATGTCTCGGAGAGGAAGATTACATATTTGGCAGCTTACCTATCCTGCTAGTTATGTATTTTTGCATTGCCTGAGCATGATTTGAGATTAATAATGCCAAACACCTTTGAGGTCGCTGCGCGCATGACGAGTGGCGAGAGATTTAGTCTGGTTGTGCCCGTTCTTGCTAACATATATCATGGTTTGAATAAGTTGGTGGTTGCTTCTGATTCGATCTTCCCAGCTACTACTTGTACGGATGGTTGACTTATTATTTTAAAACACACTATGAGATTTCTAGCGCACCTCTTGGTCCTTTATTGTCTCAGTACTCGGGTCATTGTGGTGCAAAAACTTATGAGGCGTTTGCAGCTCGAGAACTCATTCATTCAGGCACTTTTTTTTTAAGTCGTCGGTCTTTTGTTAGCCATGAATAAATGCATTATTGTTTGTGATGATGACAAGTTGGACCTTCCAACTGTTAATTACATCATCTCACTTTGTACCGCTTATCTTCCATTGCACTTTGGGATGTCCTTTTTTTTCAGCCATATCACCCAACTCGTTTTGCCCAATAGTTTTGTTTTTATTAGGAGATTCCTGGCGCACTCTCTCGTCTTCGAAAGGATGACGAACTTCCATGTGACATTGCTTTGAAACATCTTAGGACACTTGTGTGCAAAGATAGTCAGACCAGGGTAACACTTTAAGGATGTTTTCCGAATTGAATGGATTTTGTTTCGCCTGACTTTATGCAATGGTGGTGTGCGGTAACCGTGACTGACCTTCAGGACAAAGTTAAGGTCCTCGCTTCCAGTGTTACTTCTAAAGTGACAAAAAGGACTGTTGGTGTGAATATTTAGAGATACAATGCCACCGAAACTGACTTGACAGTTCCTGTGTCACGACAGAAGGAAGCGACTGTTCAACCTGGGAAACAGGCACGTGATGATCTCGGTGATGATGATGGGACTGAGGCCAAAGACAAGCAATGTCGTTAGGTCAATAGGAAGATGCAGGTATATGACGATTTAGTTCATGTGTCTTCAAATTCTCCTCAACGACCTATTGACGATGTTTCTTGGAGTCCTGTTTTTAGAAAGGAAATTTCTAAAGAGGCGCCATCTCAATTAGTTGCTAAGTCATCATCCTCTTCCGGGAGCTTGGAGTCTTCTGAAGATGTTCGCACCATGACATCTCTTATTGGTAGTAAAAGAGGGAGTATTTTACCTAAGTGTCAACCTGTAGAGGAGGGACGATTTTACAAGATCGATGGCCGACTTAGTCAAGGATTGTTGGATAAAGAAGCTGAAAGGTACCGCTACTGATAAGGTAGAAGCTTTGTGGCCGGCGGTGATGTTTTTTTACGAGAGTATACAAAATTTTGGCGGCAATTATCAACTTTTCAAGCTAAGGTTAATGCATATGTGAGTTGTGTCAAAATCTTTCTTGCAGCAAAAGAAGACGTCGCTACTGATGAAGATTCAACTGATCACGACATTGTTAAAGTTGAAAGATATCTTTAAACTATTCGAGCTACCCTCAAAGATGTACGACAAGCTTTCACGAGTCGGGAGACGCAACTATTGTCAATAGCGAAGAGACGAGCTAAATTGCAGGCCTCGCTGCAAGCACTGGGTGATGAAGAGACGTGTGTGAAGCGTCAACATAGTCAGCAACTTGAAGAGTTTCGCGTCTTGAACCAAAAGTATGTACTCTTGAGCAGCAACATGAAGGTTTGAAGGTCTCCAAGTCGAAGATCGTGAGATTGAAGGAAATGGAGCATGAGCTGGACATGTTGAAGAAGAATCTTGGTGTTGCCTCCATAGTCTAGTCAGCTTAGTGAATTCTTTTACGCTATTTTGTACTTTTTTAAAACTCTTTTCTCCAAGTGGTAATACTGGTTCCACTCTATACACCAAAGCATATGGGGGTGTTTGATTTGGCATCTTGTATGTTTTTCGGTATGACGACAATGCTTCACTAATTTTCTCGTGTCAATCGTGTTTTGATTTCCTTACTATTTTTCTCGGAAGATTGCACAACGTCTTGTTCAATGCTTCAACTAGTCCATTCATAGGAGCATTGTACATTGATGATTTGTACTGTTTGGGTTTAATTTCTCGCAGGGACTTGTCATGAGTTTTTCGAAGAACGGCTTCCCATTAATGTTTATGATTCGTTGCGGAATGTTATGTCTGTAATTGATGTGTATCTTTATAAAGTCGACAACGTTTTCTTTTTTGACCTCACGTAGCGTCACTGCTTCTGCCCAATTGGAGAAGTAGTCCGTTGCGGCAAGGATGTACATGTGTTCGTTGGATGCCTTCGGGTTGAACGGTCCTACCACATCGAGTCCTCATACTTTAAAGGGCCATGATGCAGTTTTTGGATGCAGAGGTTCCAACAGTTGATGTATGAAGTTTGCATTGAATTGACATGCTTCACATTTGTTTATGAAGTCCATATAGTCTTGCACCATGGTTGGCCAGTAATACACCATTCTTTTAATGTGATCATATAGCTTTGGACCGGACTAATGAGCGCCACAAGTGCCAACATGGGCTTCTTGCATGACTTCAGCAGCTTCTTTTTCGCTTAAGCACCTCAGCCGTTACCCTTGGAATGAGCGTCTTTCAAGAGTTTCTTTGTGATGGATAAACCTTAGAGCCCGTCGACATATTTCAATCTTGTGTCTTGGATCGACTGGTAGTTTTTGATGATCCAAGAAGTCAATGATGGATTGACACCAAACTTCTTTGTCGATTTCACAGGCATGCACCACATTTGATGATTTTTCGTCTTCTTCACCTTCTTCTAGTGACGAAACCACCCATCGGTTACAAATCGGTTACAAACCGGGATTAGCAAGCGCGTCGTTCAACTTGTTGGCACTTCTCGAGACATGTCCTATGTTGATGGAGTCGAACTTGTTGAGCAGTTGAGTCGCGTGTTTATGGTAAGGAATCAAGTCATCCTTCCTGATTTCATAATCGTTAAGCACTTGGTTGATTATTAGTTGGGAGTCTCCATACATATCCATTTTGGTAATGCCCATTTCTTTGGTCATTTGAAGTCCAGGAGAAGAGCTTAATATTCTGCTACGTTGTTCGAACATAGTTAAGTGAGTGTAAACGAGTATGGGAGAAGATGACTCTCTGGCGATATCAATACAACTCCAGCTCCTGCTCCATCACGTCTTGCAGCTCCGTCGAAGAACATTTTCCGTGGAGGTAGCACGTCAACATAGAATATGTATTCGCCTGGAAGATCCACAAAAAGTTCGCATTTGTCAGGTACCGTGTGATAGCTTGTCCCTTCATAGTTTTTTGAGTTACGAACACCAAATCGTATTGCTTGAGAAGTATGACGCACTTTGCTAGTCGTCCGGATAAAAAACAGGTCTTGAGAGTATGTACTTGATGGGATCAACTTTGGTAATCACATGTACCGTATGCGCTTGCATATAGTGCCTCGGTTTTTGTACTGCAAATACTAATGCAAGACATATCTTCTCAATCGGAGAGCAGTAGCGCTCCACTCCTACCAAAGTTTGGCTCAAGTAGTAGGGGGTCTTTCCTTCCACTCGCATGTCTCCTGTGCGCTCATTGCCCCCAATAAGTTTTCTTGGAAAGCGATGTAAAGTATCAGTGGTCTTCCTGGAATTGGTGTCCCAAGCACTGGTGCGGTGGACAAGTATGTCTTTTTGTTGTCAAAAGCATTCCGACACTAGTCATCCCATACGAATGGGCATCCTTCTTCATGAGGTGGTTGAACGGTTGACAACGTCCTGCAAGGTTGGAGGTGATTTTTTGAATGTAAGCCAAACGTTGTTGCAATCCACGCAACTCCTTCAAGATTTCCGATTCTGACATTTTATGGAGTACTTTGATTTGGGTTTGGTCTAATTTTGATGCCCTGTGTGTGACTATGAAACCGATAAACTTTCCAGATGCGACGCCAAATGCGCATTTGAGCGGATTCATTTTTAGCTGGCACTTGTGGAGTCTTTCGAATATTGCACGAAGGTCCTGGAGATGATCTGCTTTGGTTTTAAAATTGACCACCACATAGCACTCTATTGGTTTGTGCATCATGTCTTCAAAAATATTCTATATTGAGCGTTGGTATGTAGCGCCAGCATTTTTCAGATCAAATGGCATGGCTTTGTAGTAGAAAATCCTTTAGGGTTCGGAATGCCGCAGCGCCCTGATCTTCAGAGGCAATGTGTATTTGGTTGTATCCGGCTATGCAATTCATAAATGAGAGAGCTTCGTGTCCCGTTGTTGCGTCTATCATGAGCTTCGTGACTGGTAGAGGGAAGTCATCATTTGGACAAGCTTCATTGAGGTCCTTAAATCCACGCACACTCGGAGTTGACCATTCTCTTTCCTAATTGGGACGATGTTAGCTATCCATGTCGGGTATTTAACTTCACAAATAAAGTCTGCATCGATAAATTTGTTTATTTCCTTTTCGATTTTAGGGACCAATTCGGGTCGGAAGTGTCGCTGAGTCTGCTTCTTGGGTCTGACTCCTATCATGATTGCGAGACAATGTAATGATATCTTTGGGTTTAGCCCTGACATCTTCGTGTAGTTTCAAGCAAATACATCCTTGTGCTCGCTTAGTAGTTGGAAGTACTAGTCTTCTTCTTCGTTTTCCAAGAGAGTGCTCACGTAGATGGGACGTGGATCTTCAGAGGTTCCGATATTTAATTCTTTCAAATCATCAGCTTCTACTTCCTCGATAATATTGGGAACTTCTTCAGCAGTCACTCGATATGATGTTGTTGCTTCATACTCTGGGGTTTCCCTTATTTGATATGTTCTTCCATTTTTGCGGGTTCTCCTAGACGGTGTGCACAAATACCGAGGACTTTTGATTCTGAACAGCAGAATGTGGCTTGTTATTACACCCGCCCTACGAGCCTATCCTCTTGAACCCTGAGAGTTTAGCTCCAGAATGCATGTTTTGTAACTTCAGTGGCACATTCATTCTGTCAAACACCGAAGGGTGTCCTTTACTGGTATGTGGTCTTATTCGGTTGAAGACAGAAGATGATTATGGAGATGATTTGTCTTCCCCTCCATTGTCCACAACTTCTTCTCCAGTGATTTGGTGGACACATGAGTCTTCTTTATGCCGAGCAGAAATCCTGACTGGTGGCGGACGTTCGTAACCTAGACCAGTATGCTTGCGAGTTGCCCCTTGTATTTGGTTGAGGGTGCAGGCATGAGGTTTGATTACTGCTCCGAGCTGAGTAGGACTTTTGAAATTGTATCTAGATTTTTCCATCAACTTGTAAGCATTGGGATCAAATCTTCTTTCTATGTTTTGTGCTTGTTGAGATGACTCGATGGACTGGAAAACAAACCCTTCAGGTTGTGGACTCAGAATCTGCGTTGTACCCGCACTGGGTAATGGAATGATTAATTTTGTCATCCATTCCTATTTGACCACCTTTTAACCTTCTTTTGCTAGACCGAACTTGTCTCAGGGCTTTGAAAGTCTTGAAAAGGACACTCTCATGTCTTAAGTCGTGATTTGGGTACATATCGCAAGATGGGGAGTGCCTTTCCAGAAGTTGGTCTTGATTTCTATATGGGTGTCGCAACACATGCTTTGCCCCTGCTTTTAGCTCAGTCACCGCCTTTACTTCTGGCGTACTTCGACTCGCTTCACATCTTTCTTTTTTGTTGCTTTCTCCAGTGGAAGAGAAGATCGACGGAAGCAATTCATTCGATACACCACCTTCTTCAAAGAGCTTAGCATCTGCGAAGAATGAATCGTCCTTGGTAAATGGCTTAACGTCTCCATTTATCTTTCTCTCAGTGTTGTGGTAGTATTTAGGCACTGATGAAGAGTCGATGCGACAACTCCATTTTTGTGTTTTCGTGATCGACCGAGTAACAACTTAAATTAGGTATTCACGTCAATGTCATGGAATCGTGTATCGGCGAGCAGATCTCCGACCACCAGATTGACACGTATCATGCCAATTGCCCGTTCAGCTTTCAGGTTGAAGTCATGGATCACCAATTGGCTGTCAGAGAGTTCATCCATTGTGATGTCTAAGTTGTCCATGATTTCCTTTGGCATGAGATTCACTCCGGAACTTTTGTCCATCAAGATTCTTCTCACTTTTTGTCCTCAGATGTAATTTGTGACGTATAGAGGCCGGTTGTGCGGTTTGGATCCGAGGAGAAGGTCTTCACCTAAGAAGCTTAGAGCCGTGTTGCAGGAGCTGCACTTGGCCTGATTTTCCACTGATTCCTTAGTGTTTTCGACGGCGTTCTCCTTTGACTTTGGGTTTAGTAGTGCTTGTGCAATTTATGAGCATGTCTCCTAAGGTAATTCAAACTTTGGTCTCATCGCTCATTTTTTGAAGAGCTTCCAGGACGTCGAGTATCTAAGTGTGATTTTGATGTTCCAGCTGTTCTTCTGTGATTGGAGCTTTATCACCTTGTTTTCCTTTTTCGTTGTCACTTATTGCCCCGGAGGTTGCGTTGACAGTTACTTTATTCAGATAATCTTTTGGAAAGAAGTGTCCTAAAGTGATGGGGACCGTTGGGACTTGCTCCAAGAGATCAATGGGCAGTACTTGAGACTTAGTATCGTTCTTTGATTCCTTCTTTCCTCTCACCTGACGTGGTCTCTTCTTAGTCACGTGCTTCTTCTTCTTCTTCCTATAGATGGGCTGCGGCTATGGCATTACAACAATCTGTCGTTTTAGCGTCCACACTTTAGTTTCCAAGTAAGAATGCACGCTAATTAGTGTCCATGCGGTCGCTAAAACATAATGGACACAAAAATCAGCGACCACTTGAACGCAGACGGACATATAAATGCTATTTTGCGTGGAAAAATTTGGCAGAAAAAATTAGCGTCATTTGGCGACCAGCCAAATCTGGTGCGAAAATTTTAGCGGCAAATATTAGCGTCCATGTGGTCGCTAATTTTGGTGCGAAAATAATGTTGGCGACCGCGTGGTCGCTAAAAGAATTAAATATTATATATTTTGTAAAATAAAATTCATTTGAAAACAAATTTAAAAGTAAAATAAATTTTAGCGTCCACGTGGTCGCTAATATTTAATTGTTTATAAATTGAATTTAAAATGAATTTTATTTTATGAAATATAAATATTTAATCAATATAGCGACCTAGTGGTCTCTAATAATTATTTTTTAGAAATCGAATTATTATTAGCGACATAGTGGTCGCTAATATTTATTTTTATAAATCAAATTAATTTAGCGACCACGTGGTCGCTAAATGTAATTATTTAAAAAATAAAATTCATTTAGCGACCACGTGGACACAAAATGAAGTTTATAAAAAAAAATTATTGATCATCGTGGTTTACATCTTTCTCACACATAGTGTCATCATATATAGTGATAGTAGACATCAAATTATCATGATATTTAAAAATAGAAAATTAAATTCATTTATCATATTATCCTTTATCAATCCTTTCGACCCATGAGTAAAATATATATCTGCTTACTCCGGTCAATTTACTAAAACTGGATTTTTTCGTATCCAAAAAAGGTATATACTCGCCTGGAGTCAATTACAATAAAAATTTGAACGGTCAAATCTCATATAATCACAATACCTATTATAAACATATAATATAATCTTACCACCGGAGGTGGATTTTTATAGACTTAACATTAGCTTCCACGTGGTCGCTATGTTTAGTAATTTATTTCCAGCGACCACGTAAACGCTAAGTAATTCCAAATTTAGTTTTTATTTTAATTAGATATTATTTAGCGTCCACATCGACGCTATATTTGCTTCCACCGACATAATAGCGACCACGTAGACGCTAAATGGAATAAAATAGCTTCCACGTGGACGCTAACTGTCGGTGGAAGCAAAACACGCAGTCCATAAATGACAATTTGATTCATCGTCTTATTAACATTTATTCTCACAATCCAAAATATAAATTGTCGTTTTTAGGTAAGCTGAAGAGTCTGTTGCGGTTGAAATATTTTATCGACGTCAAACTTGTAAGTATGTAATAGTTTTGCTATTTTATTTACGTTTATTATTATATATAATTTTGTTAGTTATTAATTTTTTGTATTATTAATATTTTTACAGGTAATATAAAAAAATGCGTGAGTGGATGTACGTGCGGCTTGTTGGTGGGTATTATAACGATGAATTTGTCATCGTGGTAAACCAATTTATGAAGTTTTGCACGTCCATGTCCGTCTACAATGTAGATAATTCGAGCATGCGTTGTCTGTGTACGAAGTGTAGAAATAAGCGATTTCATTCTCCAGATGAGGTGCATTGTCATATACTGGCTAAAGAACTTGTAGCAAACTATTACCAGTGGAGTGCACATGGAGAGACGGACGGAATGTTTGCTGCGTAACTCGACGAGTCTAGACAATATGAAGGCGGTCCCAACAATGATCGACATTATGTGATTACTGACAACTTTGAGGCACCACATATTGCGCAATATAACGATTTTCAAAATATGCAGCATATGGCGTACGACGGATTTGGTGTGCAGCCTAATGTCGACATCGGGCAAAACGAAGGTCTATCGCACACAGATACTTTTCCCGAACCACCTAATTCGGAAGCAGAACGAATGTACGACATGTTAGACGCTGCGAATAGGTTGTTATGGTCTGGTTGCGACATCAGTCAGTTGGCAGCTGCGACTGAGATGCTAAGTCTCAAGTCTCAACTTCGATTAACGGTGCACGGTTACAACATGATTTCAGATTATGCGAGACACGTTTCACACCCTGATACAACACTACCAGAATCATTTTATGAAACTAAAACGCTGGTGGAGGGTCTTGGGCTGCCGTTCGAAACAATTGACAGCTGCAAAAAACATTGTATGATATACTGGGGTACAGATGCGGACTCCACTTCGTGCAAGACATGTCATTACCCGATATGAGTACAATGTAAGACAAAGCTGGTGCCATTTTCACGTATGATTTATCTGCCCATAACTCAACGTTTGCAAAGACTATATGCTTCTACGTGGTCGCTAAATGTGAAAACAATTTCAACACTTAGAAAATTTTTACGTTTTTGTCACATTTTACTCTGAACATTAGCGACCACGTGGTCGCTAATTGTATAATTTTTCTATGTTCGGGACTACGCGGTCGCTAAATGTGAAAACAAATTCAACACTAAGAAAATTTTTACGTTTCTGTCACATTTTACTTTGAACATTAGCGACTTTGCTAAGTGTGAAATTTTGGCGGCATAATTGAACTTTAGCGACTAGTGGTTGCTAAGTATTTATTATGCCGCAAACAATACACATATAGCGACCACGTGGTCGATAAATGATACATATAAAAGTGAAAATCCTTAGATTTTGCCACAATCATCCTTCTCTCTAAACCCTAAAGCACCGCCGCCGCCTGTTGGATTCTGCCGGTGCCGACGATCGCTTTGGATTTTCGACTCATTTTTGATTGTTGTAAGTGTTTCTTTTATATTTATTTAGTGTATATATATTGAATTAGTTAAATTGTGAGTTTAATGTTTATTTAGGATTTATTTATTGTATATATGTGAATTTGTATTTTTATATATGTTTTTGTGGTTTATAATATTATTGTTATATAATTAAAATTGTGAATTTTATTTTGTATATGATTGAACTTGTTTCATTTGATAATATATGTGTATTTGTAAGTGTTTATATATGTCATTATTGTTGATGTGGTTGTTAAAGTATGAATTGAGAATTTTGTTGTGAATTAGTTTTTAGTAAATTAGTTATAAACTGAGATATGTTTATATTGTTGTTAAGATTATGCCTAGATGTCCTAGTGCTTCACGCCCCCGCGGGCCACGGATGACGCTCCCCAGTCCGGGAAAGATTTGCGGGTTTCTATGAACACGGACGAGTTTCTCAACTCGTTCGACTTTACCCATTTGGCATCACCAGATCCGCAGCAAGGAGTTACGAGCGCTTCGCATGAACTAGATGCCACCACCTCTGCTGCTGCCGTCGCCACCTCAGCTAATGCTTTCGGCTCTGCTGATGCGGCCGCCTCTGCTGTAGCGGTGCCGACTGGTAGATCTTGACCAGCACGCCGGCCACATACCCTCGATGAGGGTGCTGTCTGGAATTTGACTCTTGCTAGCGACAGGTTAGTTTTACTGTTTATTCAATTATTATTTTTTAGTCTGTTAATTCATAAATTAAAAGATTATTGATTAATTTAAATTGTAAGTTGGAGCCCAGTTATAGGGTGGCGTGCGTGGCTACTACCGTCATCACCTCCCAGCCGGATCCGAATGCTTGGAGCTCTCAGGAAGCCAACAGAGTGTCTATACACTACTGGTTTGCGGCATGAAGGGTAAGTCTCATGTTATTTATTATTTTACACTAGTGTACCGTCCGTCATCCAGACAGAGATGCGTCATCCCGGATGCGCAGTCGAATCGGTCAAATAGAGGCGGGACTCGATCGACCAATTTTTGGTGTCGTGCGGCCGAATTTAAATGAGTATTTTTATATTTTTGTCATATTCCTATTTTATCTTATTTCGGTTTTGTTTTATTTCTATTTTCCTTATTCCAGTTTATGCTTATTCCTATTTTTCCTTATTCCAGTTTAGGCTTATTCCTATTTTGTCTTATTCCGATTTCTGCTTATTCCTATTCCTATTTTTCCTTACTCCAGTTTAGGCTTATTCCTATTTTTTGTCGCTATATGTGTGGTTCACTATTCTAGATATGTATTTATATAAAAGTCTAACTAACTAGATGAATCTTACATTTAGCAACGAAACCATACATTTACCAACGAAATCTAACTAAATCCCTATCTCAGCCAACAAAACCACACAACTCACCCTCTCCCTCAATGATCGACAACTCACCCTCTCCCTCAAAAACGAACTCGTCGACCCCCTTCCGACCCTCTTCATTCTGTCATCCCCTTCCGGCCGCCTGGCAACCCCTTGATCGACCGACTGACCGCCTCGCACCACCAATTTTACAAACCCTCTCCGACCGACTCGCACCACCAATTTCGCAAACCCTCTCGACCGACCGACCGACACCCCTATTTCGCAAACCCTCTCACACCCAAACTCCGCGAAACGACTTTATCATTTTCTTAGTATTTTTCCTCGCGATTTTCGTTGTTCATCTTCCTCGAAATCGACATGTTTTTGGATACTCTCTTCATCAAATCGACCATGTTCAATCCAGGGTATGTATTTTTCCTCTCAATTGATCAATTTTACAATCCGTTGACCACTGGATCCGAAACGGCTTGGTGGTCAGACAAAAATTTTGGATTTGGGGTTTCAGAATCTATTTGTTTTGTGTGAAACTTGGTGTTTAGAGAAGCTGTTTTTGAGGTGGGGTTAGTGAGTTTTAAATTAGATGAGGTGATTTAACGGGGTTTAGGTCTGCGTAGGTTGGGGAGTTTTTGTTGTTGTGGTTGTTTTTGTGACAGTTGGATGGAAACTGATGTAAGGAAACCATTGATTGTGAAAGTAGGTGTCACATTGGGTGTGAATGGGATTGAGTCGCCAAAGACAGTTTTGTTGGAGGCTTAGTGTGCAGTGGAGTGATGCGAATGGGAATAAGCTTGCTTAGGTTTTGGAGTTTCAACCTAGGTGAGTGTGTGTATCTTTGTACCTTTTTTTCAACTTTTCTGAAAAGGTTCGATCTTGATGTTTTTTCTAAAAGGATTTTGTGATGATCTCAATGGATTCACAGTGTTAATGTTACTGTTAATGTTGAGTTCAAGTTAGTTAGTCGGGAATTCTTACTGTGTTTGAGGATGTGATTGGGAAATTGAACCCTCTGAGCTTTATTTTTCAAACTCGCACAATTTGTGTTATTCGTCATTCCGTTTTCCGCCGCTTCCCGTCGGTATGACGAGTTTGGCACTTGTTATAAATAAAAAGACATTCTCCATGTGCAGTGAGATAAAAAGCTAGGGTCATCACATGTTTATTTTTAGGGTTTTTTTTATGAAAAATCATTCATAAAATATGAAGTGTATCGAAAATCATCCGTAAAAGTTCTTATTACTCAAAATCACCTTTGAAAATATTTTTTAATAAAAATGTATGTTATGAAAACTCATAAAAATTAGCAAAAAAACTCAAAACATATTCAAAACTTTAGAAAACAAATACGAAATGTCCAAACATCTGGTGTAATTTTTAACTAAAGATGTTTGCATTAAGAATATTCTCCATTTTAATTTAATTTAAAATTTGCAACTTTATCAAGGCATAATTTTTATTTAAAATATATAAAATGGGTGACTATTATATAATCGTTTTCATACATTTGTTCATGAAACTTTGAAATTTATTAGTTTTTTTTTTTTTGCTTTTTACAAAATTGTTTATAAAATTTGAATTTCACTTATAAGAAATCATAAAGATAAAAAAATCAAAACATATATGATAATGATCATCAAAATAAGCATAAAGTAGTCATAGTTTTTATATTTTATTTATACTTAATTTTGATTTAGTTTAAAATACTAAATTAAATTAAAACAATAAATATTCGTAATGCATAATTTTTATCAAAACTAAACAATAAATGAGTGAATTTTTATATTTGTTTGTGAAGTTTTTAATTTTTTAATTTTTTAATTTTTAATTTTTTTTTGTTTTTTTTAAAAAACTATTATTATCTTTAAAAGAACTGTTGACGATGAGTGTGTTTTTGTAATAAAAATATTTTTATGGGTGACTCTGAATAATAATAAAAAATCACGGATGATTTTTGGTAAAACCCGTATTTTATGGGTGATTCCAAAAAAAAAAACTTTTGTATTATGGTATATTTTGGATCAAATTAAATTTTCTATTAATGTAGTGCATAATGATTTTTATCCTCACCCATTGATATATATTATGTCTTCATTTATCAAATTACTAGCTGCGCTCCATTTGATTCGCCCCAAAATGTTAAATACTTACCGCTCAATATTTTATTTTTAATGTTAATTTTTAATATTTTTAATTTTACTTTTTATTTTTAATTTTTAATTAATGGGCCGGACTGACCCGTTATCTTTAATTTTATTGGCATATTTGTAACTAATGGTGGAGAGAGGGCCATTTTGGAGAACTCATATTTGATGATTCATCCGTTTCCTTATTCTTTTATAAATATATACTAGTGTGTGACCCGTCGTTCCGACGAAAATCTTCTCTATGTTTTAATTCAATTTTAATAAAGATTTCCAACGTTTCTCTCTATAATTTTATTCTTGTAATTAAAATTTTTGAAT
>JAWWMW010072197.1:0-24181 GCA_035048345.1 Echeveria elegans | reverse complement strand
CAACATATTTTAATGTTAAATCACCGAGAATATGAGTGAAAGTATAGGAGAATAATCGACATATTTTCCACTCATCAGGAATCGTATCAGCTAAATCTACGCAAGTCGCTGCACGGATTGAGAACGACGCCGTTTGTTTGTTTTTAAAATTCAGCACAATGAAACGATGTCGTTTCATTCATGTTTTGACGTTAACCCTCTTTCGACGTCGTGAGAGTCTCCGAGCCGCGTGATTCCTTGCCTTCTCGGTTCCTCCGTTGCAGTAGCAAAAATCGGTGATTTCGACTCGCCTCCGCCTTGCTAATTTTTTTAATTAATTTCAATTATGCTTCAATCAGATTCGTTTGATGTTTCATGCATAATTCATTTAGAGCATTTATTGTAAACGGATTAAATGATCAATGGATTAAACAGATTAACTTAAAATGCCCTAAATGATTGTTTAAATCTATTTAGTTCAACATAATTCATTAATCAATTTACACATCATTTACACATAAATAAATTTCATTAATTCGTTTATACTTGTTAATAAATTTTATTAATCTATTTCTTAATAAATTTTACTAATCTATTTCACTAAACGAATTATTTTGAGCTTCAGGTTTACAAAAACAAATGACCATAGAAACATCTAAAAGTTTCTCAAATCTATATATTTAATAGATTACAATCCACCACCACACATATAGTGACGAGATTTTTTCGTCGCTTAATCATGTGTATTCGTCGTTGAATCAATTATGAAATAAGACAAAATAGAAATAGGACAAAATATAAAAAATACCCATTTAAAATTTTAAAAAATTTAAATATAAACGTTCCAAAATCATTTTAAATTTAAAAATTAAACATTAAAATTAACAAAAAAAGCACTCATTTAAAATTAAAAATTAATAATAGGATCATGAACGTATAGTCAAATAGATGTTTTCGATTTTTTCCATACCTTTAATTTTTTAAATTGAAATTTACACAGACCTCACGGGCTCAGACCACAAGCATCTATTCCCCACATTTTCGTTGGGACGACGGAACAGCCACTAGTTCTACTATATATACTTATACGAAAAAAATAATTATTATTAAAAGGCCTAGTTTATGTGGACTTTGTCAGATTTCATTAAAAAGACTTACATTTGTTGGGTTGGAGTAAGTTGCAGTTGATTGTCCTTTTCTAAAAAAAAAAATTGAGTCATGAAGTAGTAAAGTCTGTTAATCAATAAATCTACATTTATAATAGAATATATAGAATAGTGAATCACACATATAACGACGGAAAATAAGAATAAGCCTTAACTGGAAAAATAGGCATATGAATAAACTGGAATAAAGAAAAATAAGAATAAGACAAAATAAGAATAAGCCTAAATCGGAATAAGAAAAAATAGAAATATCAATAAGCATAAATCGGAATAAGGAAAAATCAGAATAAGACAAAATCGGAATAAGATAAAATAAGAATATGACAAAAAAATATTCTTTTAAATTCGGCCCGCACGATACCAAAAATTGATCGATTGAGTCCCGTCTCTAATTGAACGATTCAATTGCGCATCCAAAACGACGCATCTCGTCGGAACGACTGACAATTCACTTGTATATTTATATAACTATTATTACCTAATCAATTCAACAAAGGAAACACTTATTAAGTTGAGTCATCATCTCTTGCATTTATCAAGAGCACTTATTAGGGGGTCAATTATATGTAAAAAGTAATTAATTTGCTCAAATAAATCACTTTGAAATACATTTCTTTTCAACTTGAAATACACCACTTTTGATTTATTTTCAAATAAAATATTTTTTGATGATTCATTTGGAAATACACTACTTTCAAATGAAATATTTTATAATAACTTTTTTTGAAATAAATTACTTTTAATTTATTTTCAAATAAAATAATTTTTTATAAATAACTAGCGTACCGCCCGTCGTTCCGACGGGAATGCGGCGGGAACAATCACTTGTTACATGCTTTTATTACCCGTCATTCCGAATGCGCAATCGCTGCTTTTATTATTCGTCGTTCCGAATGCGCAATCGAACCGTTCAAATAATAGTTTGCTATGCAAGCATTGCAAAGATAAGTGAGAAAGTTGGATGTATGAGTATAGTTTATATAGAGTAGATTTTTAAATTCGTAAAGTAATTTAAGCGATGTGAGATAAAATTATTTTGGATCTGAAATAGATTTTAGCGAGGATTTTTACAATTTTAGAAACGAATGATTCGTCGCTATATGTGTGAAACAGGACACTCTATTCTTTTATTATAATAGATTTTTAGTACATAATACAAAATAAACAAAGTACATATTAGGGAGTGGGTCTATCGAAAAGGCCAAAAGGTGTTGTTGTTGTATTCTAAATAATTATATTACACGAGTTTTTTTGGGTTTCTTAAAAAAGTTGTACAATTTCGTGCGCAGCTCTCTCTGATGATGCTATTAGGGAGGCTGCTATTAGGGAGTGGGAGATGAAACAGACCAGGAGAGCAGCAAAAGAGCTGTAGGTGAGGAGGAGATGGTGATTGCCTCTACCTTTCTTGTTGTTGTTGCATTCAGCGAGTGTTGTTTTTTCAATAATGAAAGTCCGAAACAATGGAGCAGGATATGCATATTTGTACAGTTGAATACTTGAATTCGAACCCGTTAGACACGAGCTTTACAGATCATTAAACAGGCGCGAGTGTTGTTAGTTAGGCTGCGACCATGGTTTCCTCGCTGCCTGGTTTGGGTCCACCGATAGACCTTGACACTGATCCGAAAAGCTTTTCTATCTCTGGGGAACACCTGATGAATGATCGATTCCAGAAGTTGTATCTTGGGTTCTGCAAAACAGATTGCCCTTATAGAGAGGTGTGTGTGACGATAGCATACAATTAGTTGATTGATGTGTTTAAGCTTTATGGGTTATGTTGAATTAAGTACCTTGATGAGTTCTAGGAAGGTGATCAGAAGACCCCATGGATGAGGTCTGTTTGCGATAAGCCTTTCGAACAACACTCTAGTGATTTGCTCTTGAATAATTTCCTGCACCACAAACCGAATCATATATACTAACTAGGACAGAATGAAAGTGCCGGCAGATCATTATTCAAATAAATGGACATGGTAGTGAAGATTATTTACCTGATCGGTATCGGTAAACAGGTGTAGCAGAATGAAGGAGAAGTAATGAGTGTGGTTGTTTGGGTAACGGAGTTGGTTTGCGATTGCATTTAGAAAGAGATAGCGCCCTTCAGTATCCAAATTGCCAATCAGGGTTTGGAAAATATCTAAAGAAGCGCCCACTAAATAAACTAACGGACTGGACATTGCCTGCGCATAAGGACCTTTGGCTTGAAGCTGCTGAATTGCCTAGGAACAACCAATACAAGTAAAATTAAATAAATATCTTGAATAAAG
The DNA here is from genome assembly GCA_035048345.1 of Echeveria elegans. NCBI lineage: Eukaryota > Viridiplantae > Streptophyta > Magnoliopsida > Saxifragales > Crassulaceae > Echeveria > Echeveria elegans. The sequence continues at coordinate 20,769 of JAWWMW010072197.1, read as the reverse complement.
CTTATGATGGTTGAGTTGCGATAAATGCAGCCAAATAGAAGTTAATATTGCACAGCAAAATGTTACATACCTGCATTCCAACATAGAGCACGAGGGAATTCATCAAAGGCACGTTATATTTAGTTCCTGCTAAGGCCACTTCATTTGGCAGTAGTAGAAGTCTTTGCTTCAAATCAGTCAGAAAGGATGCTCCCTCCGGCCTTGCCTGTAAAATATTAGCGTGCGTAAAGCCGTAAACGGGTTTGCGCGTTGAACTAGAGCTTGAGAAATGGTCAACAGAGGTTTTTTTAAGAATACCTTTGAATACTCATCAATCTCTGCTTTCATCTGGTTAGACTTGAGAGCTGCATCGACTTCAGATAGAACCCTCGGGGATTGACTACTTTCTACTAGCAAGTCAATCTGCATTGCCGCGTTCCCAATGCAGATGAAATAAATCATTGAGCTCAACCGCAAGTAATTTCAATTTGAAAAACTAGTTTACATACCTTTAAGTTAGGAGTAGATGGATCTGGCAACCTCATATTCCTAGGAAAGGCACTAAGAATGATATTTCGCATCTGTATGCAGCTCGGCGGTATAACATCACAGAATGTGAAATGATAGTCACAGAGAAATTCAGGGAAATCATGGAGCAACACTAAAAGAACCCTCAGCGTGCCTTTGTACATCATCTGAACCTGTAGAATAAGCCATTTACAATCATTCAGGTTAATATTCAAGATAATTGTCGAACAGAAAGCAAACACACTAAAGATCATAAAAAGTGGCGAACCGGCTCTGCAAGCTCAACATTCCTTAAGAAAGGTTCCAGAAATTGGAGTAAGTCTACCAGAAACCGTTGCACGTATGGCCAGCCTTTCTGAGAGCTTCCGGTGAGTAACTTTGGCATGAAGGTTCTATGACTCACCAAGTCGAGCCAAGCAAAACTGCCAATATAATATATAGGTCAGCATCGTGACCTGAAGAACTTGGACAATCATTTGGAAGCGACAAAACGGTTTTTGACAAAGTGCTCTAACTTCAGGCGGATCATGTTCAAACATGAAGTCTTGACTCTTGAGTGTTGTGGACTGTATGAACTATGAACACCTAAAACAAAAATACTACCGCCGCGGAAAGTGAATGCCAGAATATTCCAGTTTTTCTATCATCATTTACCTGAATGAAGGGATCTTAAGGGGCTGTAACGCATGGAACGCATTGGCAAATTCAGTCAAAATCTGCAAAAACAAACAAAATATTATTTGATAATCTGCACCTTGAAAGTGACGATAAATTACAAGTTGCGAAATATGAAATTACCTGAAAGTTGCCACCATCCAGGACAAGGTCTGGAGGGCAAAGATCTCGCAGCCAATTGATGAAGAGTCTAAAATAGGGTCTTGGATTGAACAATGTCTTTTTCTCATCAGCGTCCTTAAGAATGCATCTCACTGTGACTTCTAGTACCTGTTATAAACATTGTACAAAACAAATATCTCCAATAGTTAAGCTATTTAATATCTTAAAAAGTAAGGAGAGAGTAAAACCATCGAAACTTTATACCTTCGACAAAATCAATAACTTGCTGGAACCCTGCTCTGCAACACAATACTGCATGAAAAAGAAAACAGAAACATATTAGTAAAGATCAGGAATAACAATTCTATCTCACTGCAGGCCTGAATGCTTCCAAACAGTGCCTGCAAGATCGAAGAGACTAGTTTCGCAAAAATGTCAATGGCAAAGAACGAGATTGGCCGGGATGATCCTGACATAAATCCCTCAGAAGACACACAGTGTGATACTGATATTTCCTGGCAGATAAAAAAGACAAGAAAGTGTCATCAAGCAGAATTTTAAAAAACAAGAGGAATCACTGAGGAGAAGTGACTTACAATCAGAATGCGGAAAAACCAATCAGACACATCATCTCCTTTCAATAAACCTTTCTGTTGAAGTTGCAAAACATAACGGGAACAGGCCACATCATTTGTACCCGGCAACTCACTTACTCGGCACCACTCTGCGAACAATGCAGACACCTGCAAACAAATTTGGTTCAGCCACAGCGTAGAGACAAACATTTAAGAGATGTAAACAGGTCGTACCTGGGCACGAAAACCATCTTGCTCTGGTTCTGAGGGCTCCACAATAGTATACTCTTCTTGACTAGCTATAGAGGCCACATTTTCATCCTTGGGCTGTTTTGTTTTTTCCTCTTTTGCAGAAGAAATATCGGAGGGATTTTTGAGCATCTCTATCAGCTGCTGCAATGACTCTGAAGAGCCTGGTCGAGCAGCAACCTGATTTTTTTTTGATGTCATAGACCATACAATACGATGCTAAACAAAGTTCACTGTGCAAACAGAAAAGCAAATTCCAACCTTAGCTAGTGCTTCTATGACATTCGAGAGTTCAGAAGTGACACTAAATTCTTCCAATACCAAGGTTTGGAGAAGCGCTATCGAAAACTCAGTAGCTGGTTCTGCGAAGCACATGCAATAACTTTGTATATATAAAAACTACTAAACTAATAGTTACAGAGAGTTCACAAAACGTACTGTTTCGTCCTCCGTCAATGAGTTTGGCCATGTGAAGATTGTACTCAGCTAGTTTAAGCAATTCTAGCCTGATGAGGCCAACAATGATATCTTTGTTGAATTTCCAGCCCTCATCCGAATAAATTACCTGTACAAGAAATTTGCAACATAGAACATCTATTCTCTGCAACTAGACCAGGTGCAAGGTAATTTACTAAACATGCGGCGCAGCAGAGATAAACATACCCAATTAGTGAGCTCATTAACAACAAGTTTGCACACATCTCGAATGGCCGCTAACATGGTGAGATGAGAGCTGATAGACAAACTGCTCAATACGTTCTCGTACATACCCTTAAATGCCTGAAGGGAATCATTAGTAACCCAATAAGCGTGATGTATACTAAAATTGTTCTATTGTAAGGGAGTAGTGTCTGCAATGAATGCATGAACACAACTGAATCAGATACAAACCTTTTGGGCCATTGCTAAGGCAGCTTCATCCCTGCTTACACATCTTAGTAAAATTTCAGGAACCTCAGCAACGAGACCCTGCAATAAGAATGAAAACTATAAGATACATGTAAAAGAGTAAAACTTTATAATTACATCTTCAAAGTCACGCGAAGAACAAACGAAATAGAAAACACAAAAGGTGGTCAAAAGCATCAACTGTATTCAAGATATATGTAACTAGCATTATGTACCTGAATATCTGCCTCTTTTGCGTCATTTTTGACAAGTGTTTCAATCTGAAAATGTAGACATTTTAAAGTAGTCGGAAAGTATAAGATTTTACACTTTCGTAAGGCATATTTGATCTTGAGCAAAGTCATATCAAGACTTGGGATCTTCCGAAATTACAAAATCCAGCAAGTTTAAGTGTGAAATACAATGATAAGACATGAAAATTAAAAGCCAGTAATAACCTTCAATTGCACTAGCTGGTATTTGTCCAACGCATCCCTGGTGCTCAGCAAGGGTTCCACATTACCGCTTCCAGGACGTTCAGGAACAGAACCTGATGGGACTGGCAGGGTAGAAGCACCAGTATCCTAAGAGAAAGTAAGACAGATGAATTTTAATAGAGGCTTTTAAATGTAAAAATATGCTTCGGGTAAACAGATGGCTTTTCATTACCTTTGCAGTATCAGAAGACCCAACTTCCTGCGAGTCAGGAGCAGTAGCAGAAGATGAATATGCTGAAACACTAGCTGTATCAGCAATGCGTGAAAAGGCATGGGATACTCCACCATGGACTACGGAGCTACTGAAAGTATAAATAGTGAATAAAACAGAAGCCATAAATGCTGCTTGTGAATGCAAAATAAAAAGAATATGCGGCATACGTAGGCAGATGTAAAGAACTTAAGTCCAACTCCTCTGCAGAGAAATCGATCGGCTGACTTCCTGTTATCTCAAGGGTTGAGGATACACCTCCTTGAGTCTGCTGCCCTAAAGCTAAATTGTATGCATTTGATATGGTTCCACTGTTAGAAACAGTTGACGGGTCGACTTGATTGCCAACAGGACTCTGACCAGATTGATTTTGCCACGAGAGGCGAACGAAATCCTGGCATATGTGCAAACAAACCCAAAAAAAAGAAAGGTTCAAGGGGATGTTGGTACAAGTATAAATGATTATATGGTCAAAAGAGTTTACCTCATAAACTCGCCGCTGCGACAAGGATACCGAGGCAGGCTTAGTACGCAATGAAGCAGAAACAGCCCCGAATGAACTTTGCGGATACATATTTGATTCAAGCATTGCAGATGTAATACCATCTCTATGTTTCCTTCGTAAAGCAAGCTGTTGAGCCATTTCTCCATCAATGGTTTGTATTGCCTGTAAGGCAAAAGTGAATTGTCAAAACAAGATAAGACATCAACTCAAGCTACATATATATTTCACGAAAGAGCAATAAAGTGAAGAAAGCTCCTAGAGACTCGACATCACACAGACCATTAATTTTAAACAGGATCCTGATCCATTTGCATGCATATCTTATTGCTAAGGTTTATATGCACACCTACTGACATGAAGGGAAACTGATACCTTATCAGTTGCAGCTTGCTCAATGACTGCACAGCCCAAGTCAAGATTATCATTGGTTACCAGCAACACTGCTTGCTCAAGTAGTTCACTTGTAATATTTAGGCTCTGCAGAGAATTCCTTAGTTGGCTTGATATGGAAACACGGAGGGGTTCCTAGCAAATCAACAATAAAACAATCATCAATTTCTCATCGAAATGGCCAAATGGGAGTCAAACCTCTTGCTGAATTCTATGATTCAGTGAGGGGTTAATGTAGAGAAGTATGCAGGCAGAAGGTATGTTAGGTGTTTAGCAGAATATTATTTGATGTCCAGCAGACCACTGGGTATGAGCAAATATATTGTTTGAGTTCAGATTTGGAGACCTTGCACGTCACATGCGCTAAGCTTCCAGCTAGACTAGCTACCATTAAGTGTGCTGCATTAAAGATGCGTGATTCGTCCAGGTCCATCGCATAATCCTGTCAGGGCACTTAATGTGAAGATTTAATAGTAAAATGGATTTAAAAATTGATTTCTTAAAGTTAACAAGGATTTAACAGAAACGGAGGAAAGAGAATGGAAAACCTTCAGCACCAGCTCTTTTGTGGTCTGAGTAGCTATGGAAACACTTCGCTGAACAATACCAGTAACACTTTCTTTGATAGCTCGATCCATGGCAATAGGTACCACCCTGAAACAAGCAAAAAATAAACTGTTTTTAATAAAAGAAAATAAAAACTATGACAGGTCTAGTATTCAATCAAACAAAACAGTTTAAACCTCTGGAAATGTAAATGCAATCCCAAGGCAGCAAGCTTTGGGTTGATGACCACGTGAGTCCCAATGTTTGGTATCGGTGTAGATAGCTGCAACATAGGATTCAAGCTAATTGCAAATTGTTGAACAAAAAGCCAAGGAGATACCATGTAAGCAAAACCACACACACCTGACTGACGGGGAAACTTTGGGAAGCAGCTGCCGGCAACATTCCTTGTGCAGATGAAATCTGATCAGGTAAAGTCAATCCAGCAAGCTTTTCTTCCTCAGTTAATTCACCAGATGACAGGTAACGCGAGCCATCATACTGCTCGAGAATACAAAGCAACAATTTAACTAAAACTAAAACAATACAAAACAAAACAAAATACCCACCTGTGATAGCCTATGCATATGACCACCAGATATAGATGAACTGGACATTTCAAGTGGCAATTCAATCTGATTAGGAGCAGACACTACAGTGTATTTTGATTCAGTCACCACAGGCATTGCCTGAGTTGTAACAACGTCTTTGTTTGAAAAATCGGGATTGCCTTCCACTATCCTTGCTCTGTCTTTGAGAAGAGAAGTTGGAGGGACATCTTTTACTCCAAGATTTTTGAACAGAACCTAAGTTTTTCACATGATAATGTGACATAAGTTTATCTTCAAACTGGGCAAATAAAACGTAGGTTTTGACATTTTCAGAGGTAACGATTAAATGCACTATAAAGTGAGCGAAGGACAAATACAAGAAATATATATATGCACCTCGATGTCAAATTTTAAGTTCATCTTCAAATTAGGCATGGCATATATCTCAGCAAGTAATCCAAGTATACCCATGGTCCATGGATTGGGTGGCCGGAAAGCTAGACTGCTTTGACATGCTTCCAAAATCTAAAATAGTGAATTGATTGTGTTATTTTAAAACTTTAATGTATCAAAAAATATGCTAACATCAAAAGCAGTCATACCTTAGAAGTGAATGGGATTACAGCAATCATGAGACCCTTTTCATATGCCTAAGATAGACGAAGCAAAAATGTTGAATATCAGGTACAAACGGATAGAAGAAAAAGAGAAATGGAAGAAACCCGCCGAAGCTTGCACTGCTTAAAATAATGGCTAGTACACATTTATTATAGCTGTCGCAAAAATGCAAGGAAAAGTCAGATAAACAAAAGCAACGGAATTACCTCTAAAATTAAAGATTTAGGATTGATATCTGTTAGTCTTAGGACTTTATTTTTCCCAATTGTAAGTTTTCCCAACCAGCTACCCAAATTCTTCAGCAATGAGCGTTCTTCTGAACTAGATTTTATGAGTTCAGATCCAAGTAGGGCCTATAAATGTGTCAGCGAGTTGTTATTAAATGCACACTAAGAAATAAATACAATACATGATAGGGACTGAAATCATACTTCGCAGTTTTCATGAGCAGCTTTCAGAATCTCCTTATTTAGAAGCTTCAAATTTACTTTGTCAAGAAATTTCAAGTATAAATCATGATAATTAGGCTCAATGCTTGCTCTGAAAAGAAAGAAGTAAACAAGTCAACAAAAGTATTAATGAAAGTCAAGAGGTTTGAAACAGTAAAACTGGCTAGATACTACGTATCACTATGCTTACCTTTTCATTACAAGATATTGTGAGAACCAAGGGTAATGTATTTCTTTTAAAATCTCAGTGAATTCTTTGGCTTTGGAGTCGACATTTGCCGTGGAGATATTATTAAAGATAAACATAATTTTGTCCTGAATCTCTGATGATGGAGCCTGCAGTTAAAAATAAATCTTATTTCCATTCATGGCTAGAAGGTAATCATGAAAAAGAGCAGTTAGTACGTCGTCATCCAGTACCGTCAATATAAATAATATTATTCCACAAATGTTATGTCAAGAAATGTCCAGTTCAAATGAAGTAAGAAGAAAAGTTGGAAATGGACTCTAGCTTTGTTGGAAGTGCCGAAGCCGATTTTAATGTTCTAAGACAAATCAGGCAAAAGCCAGATAAGGGATATAAATCCATATTTAAACCATAACGCAAGACAAGCAAATCTGCTACTTTATTGTGCACACTGCCACACTTAGTCATGCTCCCCAGTCCCCATAAAGATTACGAGGTTTAGTAGTATAAGTACCTCTATATGCGTTCCTCTCTTCTCTGCTGCAGCAACAAGAGTCTCAATATTCATCGCCGAGCCAAACCCAGTACCAGACGATTGCGGCCTTACAATGCCTACAAGATAAGCAATCAATGGTTTATTGATACCCCAAGGAAGTAACTCAAAACAAATGAACATCAAATGCAAGAGTTGTACATACTGGATGCACCACGAGCTGGATGAATACATGGAGGGGACGAGCTAGGCACATTGGGAATATTAGGTGCATTTTGAGGCTGAAAATTAGATAAATTTAAACAGCTGAATATACATGACGCCAAAATTGTAAAATATTGCAGCAACGGATAAAGTTACAGGCAATTTAGGTCTCTCATCCATTGGAGCTTGGTGTCTCTGTAAATGCTGGAGGGCAGAACAGTTATCGGGTCCAAGCTGTCTCAAGCAAGACTCTGTTGGCTACAAAATTTTAAATAGATGAAGTACAGTGAGCAACAACATTTTTTTACAGAGCAAAGGATAAGAATCAAAATATGAGGGTTTCTGTTGACATATACAAGAGTATCAAGGCTCAATGGTTGATAATCAAAGACCCAGGTCAAACAACAAGTAAAATGGTAAATCAAAATTTGGCATACTGATAAAGCAGAAAGAGGAATGCATTCAAATTGTTTACACGGTCATAAAGTGAGCAACTTATGCTACTGAGTTGTATTCTTAAAGTTACTGTAATTTATTTGCCACCCCTCAGTAATTTCATGATATAAATAGAACCTGTAAGGGTTCATCAGGATAACGAGTACCAGGTTCACTCGAGAGGATGCAAGATTTGGATCAGCAGTAGCAAGAAGTCCACCATGAGCTTCGACATGGCTCGCTGAGGTCCTGGCAAGAACTCCTTCAATAAATAGAATAAGCTCAAGGTGTGTACTGCGGAGATGAGATATTTGCAGGATATGATTGCAATACTGTGGCCACTCAATCAGACGATCAACAAACTGTTCCAACGCTGCTGTCCCAAATGCAAACAACTGGAAATACCAAGGCTTAGGTCAGATCATTTGCATTAGATAACTTCAAATCTTTGTTCACAATCTGCTTACTTTCGAGTCAGCCGGTTTACGAAGTGCATTTAAAACACCACGCAGAGCGATTCCGAGTTCTGTATGAGTCACAAACTGATGTTTGATTACAGAACCTGCAGTCAGCACACAGAAAGATGTGTCAAAGGAAGTGCGAATGAACCTCAAGTAAATCAGAGAACTCGAAGTATTTACACATGAGATTAGCCAGGGATTTACGGAGTATTATTTGGTCTAACTGCAGCTATATAGAACTTTGATTTCATGTCGGAAGTGCAGCACATTACATGTGACACATGGACATGGCATTCGCTAAAAATTAGTACAGAAAAAGTCTCACCAAAGAGAACAGCAGCAATATGTAATTGCATCTCGGGATATTTGGGAAAGAACTTATATTCCTCAAATAGGTTGGAGATCATGCAACTGAAAATCAACTTTTCCCTGTGATCATATCAAGAAGCCCTTTCATCATTCATCAAGCATTATACAGCTAGATGATTTATCATTAATTTGAGCAAATTGACGCAATTATATAAAAATACATATGTCACAAATACAGAGCAGGAATACCAATATACCTTTCAGTAGAGGATTCTTTGAAACGAGAAAGTATCTGAACAATGGCATCAATTGTTATCTCGCCATTAAATAATTTGTCGAGGTACAAGTTCGATTCAGCTTCTATATCCAAAGTAGCAACTGAAGAATCAAGTCCTTCAGTTTCCAAATTGGACCCCACTGTGAGCGCTCCACACAGTTTACTCAATTCCTCAGACAGATGAGGAGAAGCAACCAGGCTAGTATGAGCTTGAAGAACCTACATAAGATATCATATTTCACTATTACGGAAAAAGTCGGGAACACATGGATCTGGAAATTAAAAACAAGCATGAACAATGTAAAACCTTGATGAATGTTGACTTAGTCTCAGAGTAGAGGTTCACAAGAGGACGGCAAGCGTCAGCAGATCTGGGTGACACATTTTGCACTTCGCCGAGTAGAAGCTCCTTCAAAAACACAAGACAATGCTGCATATAGTGACAGATACATCAGAACCAGAGATCCGAAACATAATTCCGAAATGCACTTAGTTACTTATAGATTGAAGAAAGAAACATTACCTCAAAAACATAATCTCTAAAATTGTCTAAATGGCTACTCAACCATCTTTCAAGGTCAATGACATCTTTCCTGGCCGCAAGTGAAGCCAATCTGATGCCAAAGGATAAAGGAGCCATCTCCAGAACTAGTGCTAGGTTCTGGAATGGTAATAGGCACTCACATTCATACAACACATATATGTATATACACGATACTATAAGAAGTTTCTCATAAACATAACGGATTCATGAAGTAACATCATTCTGAGGAAGGAAACTGTTCCATTTAGTACCTTAAGCTCAATACAGACGTCTAGAGTCGTTATAATGCTTAATGGATTTAAATTGTAGGCACATAAGAATCCCTTCACAACAACATTTGGATTTAGATTCCAAAGTTGAAGGATCAATCGGTTTGCTTCAGATGTTTTCAAGAGACTAGGAAAAACGGTTAGTAGTATGTCATCCTGCAAAAGGTTGTACGTGGTCTGCGAAGTAGAAAATATTTATAAGTGTTGGTAAATTCTTAAATTTGGAGCATTGCTAAAAAGGATAAACTGAACTGAAACCGCCACACATAAATAAGAGAAGTTTACATATATTTGCGCCATTCCCAAAAGGAGGATATCAGGACAGTGCATGATGGGATAGGCCAGCATTGATCTAACAGAGCTTGCATGACCTCTCTCAGCTAGCAGGAATATTGTCTCCAGAAGTTCCAGACACAACCAAGCATGATTCCCCAGTCTTGTATGAGACGTAAGGTCATTCACAAAATCAAGATAAGCCTGCAAGAGTTGATGGTCACAACAACTACGCCGATCATCCATTTAAATATCATGTCAAGAATAGTGCATACCAACTTCTTTGTAGAGTGCGCAAAGGTGAAGACTTCTTGTGGTGCCAAAACTGCAGATTCAAGAAAAGATATCTGGCCTTCAGTATTCTTCCAGATAGACCCACATACGGCTTGAAGAGGGAATGGTTCCTACAAAGATGACCGATGATGTTTGTATCGAATCACATACGATATTAAAATCACAATTATCGCTGAAGTAAAGCAGCATAAATAATATAAAATTACCTGGCAAGCTTGTCTGTAAACAGACATCAAAAAGGAAAATGCCTCCGTATTGGGCAAGTGGAATCCATCGTGATCAAGGTTTTCAATAACAGCAGTCCAGTTGATTCCAGGAGCCTATTATATTAAAACAACGTTAAGATGTGCATTTTTTCCAGGAGAGCGAAAATAAGCTTATTCAATTTTGACTAAATTAGACTCACAAGTTGCTTAATGGAATCAACGAGCACATCAACACTCCAAGTGTGCACTGAAGGTACAACTGATAAGTGTCCATAACCAGATACCAAGGGCAAAGCTGAATACACATGTTGATGGCCATCAAGACCTGAATATGTCCGAGCAGTTACAGATATTATCTGAGCAACTGATGACTCTGTAAGTGGTAAAAAATGAGATAGAACTTCCTTGCACTGTGTGGTGTTTACTGTACACCCATAGCCCAGCTCCATAAGAGTATCACTTGGGCTTCTTTCCTTGTCAATTTCTCCTAATATGATGTCATAATCACCATCGCTATTTTTAGAAGAGTCCGATCTGCAGATAAACAGATTAACAGTAAACAAAATTCGTGAGAAAATGTATAATCAATGAGAAAAAGCATCAATCTCAAACAAGTATTAACATAAGAGCGCATTTGGATGTTGAACCTCATGAAGTTGTCCTCGCACAAGTCATATGAGAGCAACGGTTCAAAGGGAAATGAAGCTTTTTTGTCTAGAGATATCATTTTCACGATCGAGTGAACATGGTTTGAGAGACTTTTGGACTGACCAAGGAGCTCAATGATTTGATAAATTTGAGAGGTAGGATTAATAGGACTAGCACACAATTGATCAATCAGCATGGTTGAGAAGTTCTTTCCTACAAAAATTGTACAAAGAAAAAAAAAGTTTAGTCAATGCACTGTCGAGTATACATCACATATTCCATATGAATTTCCTCATGAAGTTATTTAACAAAATTACATAAATGAACAAAGTTTACCTTGCAATCTGATGATAGGATTTTCAGACTCAGCTAATACCAAACCAACTATTAGCTTTTCACATACGGACAAGCTAAACCCGTTTGACAAGAATTGAAGGAACTCCATGTCAACCAGAGTATTACCAATCCCCATGGAAAGAATTGTACTAATATTCGGCTTGTTCAACATATACTTAAAAACCGATGAAGCAACCAAATTCTCTTGCGAACTCCTTAGAACTTTCGATTGAGCACTATGGTCAGTCAGACTACCCAAGCAGTGTTGCATCACCAAAACACTTTCCTTTATTCCATTATCAACAATCTATGAACAACAATCAAACAAATCAAAAAAAAAAGTACATTCACAGTTCACACACCACCTCACTTCACCAATTCATCCACAAATCTCGAATCTGTACACACAGCAGATTAAAACTATACGAGTAAAAAAGAGTGTGTGTGTGTGTGTTTAATTTAACCTTGCGGAGCTCGCGGAGGGCAAAATCGAGGTCAGGGGATTGGAAAACGAGTCGAATCTGGCTGGTTGTCATTGAAGTGAAATCAGGCATGATGATGAGGAGGAGGGGGACGAGTCGGACGGAAGGGTTAGTAGTAGTAATGGTAGTGGTAAAAGCTAGGGCTCGAAAAGAGTGCGGACGAACGGATGAATGAAAGATCGGAGCGTGTTTATATTGGTGTCTAATTGGGCTAGGTTAAAATTAATAAAAGATGGTCCAAATAAAGAAGGCAGAGAATGAAGAGAATTTGATAGAATTCTATAGAGAAGTGTGGAGATAAGGAGAAGAAGATATTTTGCCTAGAAAATTTTAAAGTCCCTAATTATAGTCGTTTGATCAAAATGATCCTAGCCATCCATTAATTATGTAAACTAGTATAAATAGGAATGTACTAGAGTTGTTTAATCACTTGAGTTTAGAAAGAGTGAGTAAGGTGTTAAGGTGTGAGTGAGTACTCTTGTAATAGTTTCTCTACCAAATAATAAAATCTTCATCTTGTCCGCTGCGCAACTCAACAGTTTATGATGAATTGATATTGTTGCGATTTTTGTGTGGCGTCGTTGGGCAACCGCTGAAGTCTCGTTTTGTTTTTTTCTCGGAAAGAAACAAAACGAGTCAACTACGTGAGGGGAGATAGCGTACCATGCGGGTTTGGGAAGTAATAAAACCAAATTGAACTGAGTCTCTCCATTGGTTGAGAATAGATTTTCTTTTTTCTTTTTTATCCATTCATCAAAAAATGTGATGATTTTTTCTTTCTTATTCACATTAGAGAGGGAATATATTTGAACCATTGACATTGGAATTACAAGGCAAGATTTCAAACCAACCACGTTGACATATGAATGAGAAATAAAAATAAAACGTTGTAACAACCGACGTCAGATCAGGCTGATATAAAAGTAAATTAGATCTGAATGGCTACCAATAGTAATAAAATATGGCGAAGATCATACGACGTCAAGCTCAATCACGCTCAAACAGGATATATATTTGTCAAAAATATACGTACTATTTTTAAAACATTATATATTTTTTAGCATTTCTTATTACCAAAAATAGGGTAATTGAAGAAAATTCATAATATAATAGCACGTTTTGAAGAAAATTCATATTATAAATACTAATTATTAAAACCCATAGTAGCAATTCGTATGTGAGCACAAAACTCAATAATGTGGTGCATATTTGTTTTAAATCAATATTTCGGATTCAAATACTACAGGTTATTAAGTTTTTTTCCTAGTGAAGCAGTTATAGTACGAATTTTCAGTAATTAGTACTTGTAATATGAATTTTCTGTAAAACAGACTATTATATTATGAATTTATGCTATCATACAAATAAATGATTTGGCCCTTTCATTTTGGTTATTTGGGTTCAAACAAATCAAATATATGTTTTTTTTATATAATGAGTTATAACATATACGCTACAGGATTAATATCATTGACAAATATAATAATATCATTTTGACTTCTTTAATTGTAATCGTGCAGGCTGATTCGGGTCCATTTGAGAACAAGAATATTAATAGATCAGTAGAAAATGTGGAATTTGCCAGAATGATGGCAAAAATGGACGAACTTGAGGAAGAAGAGAGGCAAGCTGAGAGTGAAAATGGTGACAATGAAAGATTCGCCTCTGGAAATGAAGTGGAGAACGCTGAAAAGAGTGAATCCTTGAATAGACATAGTAGTGACACGGATGATGATAAAATGAAGTGGCCTGACTTTCACAACATTGAGTCCAGGAAATCTAAAATCAATCAAATTCAACCTCAAAATCCTGTGCCGCACGATCTCACATCATCAGAGGTAATGTGTCTATGACTTACATATGCCTTTCTTGCACTTTATTTAATGTATTAGATTAAATGGTATATGATTGAAAAAGCTACTGCAGAGTTCGCAGTGTGAGAAAACGGCTTACAAATTATTTCAGCATGGTGATCAAAAACCTCTTGATAAGTTGGAGGTATGAAACACTTTCTCTAAAGTACTATTGGTCTTGTTATTGATGTTCTCTAATAGTCGCATTTGATTTGTATAGAACTCCAAAATGCAGCATAAAGGTTCAGCCACAAGACCTGCACCCAAGAGGTTTAGTCTTCTAGCTATCATTCTTGTTTGGATCATGTTATCAGAACCTTTCGCCTTGTTGTTGTCATGAAATTGTACTTCTGAAAGAGATTTGATTGATCAAATAAATTCATCATCTGCATGTAACGCATAGCAACAGCAACCTGTTAATGTGTAAACAGTTCCCAGGGATCCACAAATGTGTGCAGCCAAATAGTCAAGTATCGTCTTCTGCTATGTTGAAAACGATGCCAAGTAGTCCACTGATAGTTTTACACTCTGTCAGGTGAGATACTGCTACGTAAGGATTTAACCCAGGGCAGTGGTTCAAATAATATTTCGGAGATGGTTTCTGGAGCTCTGAATGTAAATGAAATTCCAAGAGGCCGGTCTTCAGTAGAAACGGTATTGCTTCTATTTTCAGTCATTAAAAGGTTACCGGTTTAGTATTCTGCTTGAAAGTCATTGTTATGACACCCACCTTCTACCTCTTATTCTGTGAGCTGCTATAATCTATGTCAAGTTTTGGACTTCGTTTGCAAATGTGTTCAACTTTCTTCTTCTTTTTCCAGGCCCATGCCCCACCTCCCCAAGACGGCTTTTGATAGTCAAAAGGTATATTTTTTGTTTTATTTTTCATGTTCGCTTATTTATACGAGACAACATTGTAGGTAAAATCTTTCTAAATTAATGCTATCTATGTGGCTTAGGCCTTCATGTGGCTCAATCGTTGAACCCTCTTATAATCATGAGCTAAAGAATCAAGCTAGAACATCTGCTCAGGTTGCCCTTGTTCAATACTTTCTTAGAATAGCATGATCCGTATACGCTGAAGTTTTCTTCATCTTGATTCTTGACACTACACAGTCAGCCAGTTCATTACCTTCCAAGCCAGTATCACGCTTCAAGATGCAAAGAAAATGAATGACGCTCGGGCCTCGGCCAACTGCCTGAAGATAAAGGACATTTTTGAAAGCTCGCATACCTCATTTTAGTGCCCATTTTAGTTTCTAGCTGCAACAGTTTCTCTTCGCCAAGAATTTGTTGTCACTATTTACCATATCACTTTATTGTATTATTATTATTATGAAAAGGAAGTGAGAATTTCTTCAAATGATCTGAAATTCTGTATCCAGAAACAGCCGGTTCAAAAACTGACCCGCGAAATAATCCAATCGAACCGAGCAAACCACTCGGGACGCACTTCTTCGAAATGGAAATCGAATATCTTGGCCGTAAATGGCGACGGTCACCGAAGCACCGACTCAACCGCCGTCCTTTGTTCAGTGATTATCACATATTTTTCAACTAAAATGTGACGTTTGGTTTTGTATATCATTTCTAGGTTATTATGCGCAGGGCCAGGCAGAAACTACAGCGAAATAACAGTGTTGTGCTTGTGCCATGATGAGACTGGGAAAGAAGGCGATGCATTTGCGATCTATCATATTTGGTTTAGAACTGTTTGATCCAGTTGATGTGAAAGATGTAGGTAGGCAACCAGAGTTTAGTACCATGGGCCATGGCAGAGAAAGTCGTTCTGATGCGCAATCGAGCAAAAGCTAACCAGGAAGACAGGAGGTTTGCGATAACCCAATGACCAGGCCACTTGAAGAAGGCATCACTAAAAAGTGACATTGCAACTTATGAGTTTGATGCTACTTACTATTGATGAGAATTCATATCGCTCCTGGGTTGAAAAGTTCAAGGACAATTCCCCATCCGTTGATACGTCAAATGTGGAATTAGGGAACAGAAGAAGTATACCTGAGGAAAGACAATTAAAACTTTAAAGTGTCAAGAAAGAAAAAGGAAGAAGAAAAGTTATCTAAATGGGAAGCCCTCGGCTATCATTCCTTGAGTTTCAAAGATATCATTTCCCTGAAAGCTAGTGACACAGTGTCTGATCTCGGTTCTGTCAATTTTGTGTATGGAGATTACACTCGCTCATTCAAAGTCTTTCCAAGTAGCCCTGGTATCATATTCAGGTTTGGGTTTTAGGAGCCATTTTAACTTTTAATAACAGATCCTCTGAGGTATAATATAATATTACTCTATAGATGCACATGTTGGTTTCTTTGCAGTTGTGTGGATGACTCCGGGACCTGGGGACATGGTAGAATGTTTGATGCACTATATCGACTATCTACCACCATCCCTGATGCTTATCAAAGGGCTTCTGAGTTTGATGACTTGCATTTAGGCGATCTCCATCTGATTAAAATTTGGCGGTCTGCCTCTGCCTCAAAATGAAAAAGCTTTATATACTTGATATTTGGTTGTTTCAAGTTTCTTGAATACTTGAGACAATGTTGCCATTTGAGATAATGAAATTGTATGCTGCAGTGCTGCACTACATGCAAAGTTTATGTAGGCAAATACACTTTGGACATTATATTTGGCTCTTTTGAGTGATTAATATGATGTGGCTTGCTAGCAGTAACATGTTTGCATATAAATTCTTCTAAAGTGACTCTCGAGTAGATATGCCTCTGGCTCATCGTCTTGAATGAATTTTTTTACAGATCAACCTGATGGCCAACAGAAACTCGACGAACCTTCAGTGTGGGCTGCTTTAGCTGTCGTGCAGTCATTAAGTGCGAGATGAAAAGTGCGTCGAAGTGGTATATCTATTCCTGACCTAGAAAGTTGTCTGCTTAAAGCATCAGTTGTAGCCGCTCAGAATTCAGGTAAATGTCGAATGAGCCTTTATGATTCTTTCTTATTATCAGTGTTGTATACTTCAGGTAGTCAATCTTTCTCTCAATAGTAATAGACGAAGCTGCAAAGTTATATTGTCTTCCCACCCTGCAAAATATATATGATGAGGATCTAAATTTAATTTCATGTAAGCTTCAATCCGTATGCCAAGAGTTGGTTACCAAGATGGATCAGATCGCTCGGCCTGTTACTCTGTTGAACGCCTGTTACGGAAGTATGCATCCATGAATGGCATAAAGATATACATGTAAGTTTTATTTCCAACCAAAGCAGCTTCTGACCTCGTTGTACCATGGTTAGCTTGTTTGTTAGTTTGACTAGGTGGCTAAACCTTTTCTATCAGTTTATTTCACAGGTATTACTTTAAGAGCTAGAACATCACCATGACCTGTAAGGAATTTTGCAACCTGAAGTCTGATCAATAGCGACGCTTTCGGAAACTGTTCTATTCTGTAAGATTGTTCAACTCGAGCTAAGCAGTGGCTATGGCTTGGGCCATGTCCATTTCTTATAAAAAGATTATTCAGTCACTCTCCTATCATTTGTCCTACATAGATAGACTACCCACACTGGATTCTCATCAATCAGTGTCTTCATTGTCATTCCCATGTTCTCTATTCTCCTAATTTTATTCAATATTCTGATAAGTCATTGCAGGAGTAAAATGTCGGTTCTGAATTAGTACCTTCTGATTCCTATTAGTGCCGGTCTGTATCTGTTTGTGGCACATGTTCTTTTCCTAGAGTACGTTTATCTCACTTTCATATCAAACTTTGGCACTGGTCCTCTCAGATTAAAGTCTATACTTTTATCAGTGTGTACCTTTTAATCTATTTTGTCCTCATTATTGCTGCTCCTTCCTCAGATGGAGACTTGGAGTAGACTTATGCTAGGAAAAGATACCGGCTCAGACCAAGAAACATTGCATGAAAAGCATTGAGAATAATAGAGCTTACTTGCCTGAGGTTAGTTTCCCTCATTCTCTTCCACTTTTCTCTGTTTTGGGCCAAATTGATACACTGGGTTACTTCACTACTTGCTTGTAGAATGTGAGACAATGGGTCATTAATAGGGAGGAAAGAATAAATGATGCTAAGTAGCTAAACACATGCAAATTGTCATAATAGAATGATGCTAAGTAGCTAAACACATGCTTTCTTGTACTTGTAATCAACTTGATTCATTGCTCCTTCTAAATCTAACAATTAGTACTGTGATTTAAATCTAAACCATCTTTAATTTAGTCGTTAAACTGGTTACTGAACTCACAAATTGAGAGCGTAAACATTCATTAGATTCCAAAGTATGGCTTACACCTTGAGTTCAATGCTTTGCTTGATTGTTTATGACTTATAAAGAGATGGAAGCTTGCTAATGGTCCATAGGCATTCATTGAATTTTGTGGGGTTTGCATTTCATAATTAAATTTTCAACAGCATATCACTTTTCTTTAATTGGGGTCCCATTAATACTCTTGATGGATTAGTGGTTTCAAAAAAAATAAAATAAACGGATGATCAGGATTTGAGGCTTAAACATAATAAACGGCTAAGATGCTACAATCTTTTTTTTGAGAAATTATATGCACGCGTCTATTTATCTATTGATTAATGAGAAAATGTCATTCTAGACTAATCCTCCCGTTAGAATCTTTAGAACTCATGATTAAGTTAGCTTTAATTTTCTGTCTTGTTGCCTGCCCACCATGACGCTTGAAAATGGTAAAGAAAGTCATGAATTATATTTAACTATTTTGCAAAGATTTGTCTTGTGGCCATTTCATTGATTTATTTTGTTAGTTTGTGTTTAGTCGTGTAGACAATGATTTATTTTCCTCTTCTTTTTCTGATGACACGTTATTTGATTGGAATTATTGAAATAGAATTAGTGATCACTCCCAAATACTTATTCTCCATTATTCAAATGTAGTATTTAGATACTACATAATGTTTTACAAGCTTTTTAACGGTGCACTACTTTTTAATACTTCATCGTCCCAAATTATAAGTCTACCTTTCATTTTTACACATATTAAGAAACTTTATATATATATATATATATATAAATACTCTTTAAGTGTATTAGAGTAACTATATTTATTGCAAGTATTGATAATATAAAACTCATGGATAATATTATTCATTTATTATAATTTCTTTCATAGTTAAGTAAATTGACCTATAAATTGAAACATTCAAAAAAAGAACAGTGGACCTATAATTGGGACGGGAGAGTGATTTTTTTCCTCATGAAATCGTATTATCTAAACTTAGTAACTTGTACATTCTTGATCCAATTGATACCTTAGTTGCCTCTTTTCCTGAATTACATGAATGTTACAAACTTACATTTGGCTTAGTTTTCACTTGTACAAGCATATTATCATGTATTATTTAACTAAATATCAATTAGGTAATTGTTGTATTCCCACATAATTGACTCCTCTGTTTCACCCAGCTGCCAAGCCGATCGATAATACAAGCTGCCCATTCCGGCCTCTCCTTCCTCAAAAAGATTGGGCAGATCGTAAAACACATCCACTGCTGACAACTCAGGCATATCAAAAAGCTCAATTTGGGTCACCGAGTTTAACTCCGTCAGGGTTTCTGAAGATGAAGTCGAACTGGTGGAATATTCAGTTCGGGTTTTATCAAAGGTGTCAAAAGTTGTTGCAGAGGCTGCTTCGGCCGCTGCAACTTGTACGTCCTTAGGACGTGCACTAGCTGGTCGAGGCAACTGACCAGTTAAATGCGGAAAGTTAAGTACGGCGGACTTGCCTTTGATTGCCAAAGCTGCAACATCATGTGCTCTAGCAGCCATTTCAGCTGATGGGTACGTACCTAGCCAAATTCTTGACTTCTTTTTTGGTTCCCGAATCTCCGACACCCATTTTCCCCATGACCTTTTCCTCACGCCACGGTATATCGAATGCTTCTCTTCCTTTTTATTACAATGTCTCTTTGGTAGAGTACCTGCTGCTTCTACATTCACTTTATTGCATTGTACTTCGATCTGACTAGCGAAAGGCGGCCGGGTTGGGTTCAGTGAAGTAGAAGAAGATGATGAATGTGTTGATTTGGGGAACTCCATTGCTGTGGTTTGTAGAAGCTTCAAGCAGAGGAGGATGGATAGAGGAGAGAAGAAAAGGAAGAGAATGTAAGTTTGGATATCATGTTGAAATGCTGTTTAGTATTTATACATGATGAGAGGGAAATTGATTAAGATTGGTAATTGAATGGGTCTACTGTTAATAATTATAACACTGTGCGGTTGATGAGAGATTATATGAAACAGAATGACAAATGACCATTAAATTAAATGAATGAATTTTTTATAACTCAAAAAGACATGTACAAATAAAACTATGAAACTAAAAGTGGAAAAGGAACTACTATCGGGTCATATTGTGAATTTCAATACTCAATTTTGCGTATTAATATTTATATTGTCGAGTTTTTGGGAGGACATTACGTTAATTGATATGTATTTGAATTAGCTAGATATGGTAAAAAAATTCTTGTACTACATGTATCTGCTCATCAGAAAAAATTCTAATAAAATGATTTCTTTCACTCCATGTGAAATTTGATGCATTTTCTCAAGTCATAGTGTTTTTATGCTAATGTTGTGAGCATCCTAACGAACAATTAGATCACACATTCGGAAATGACATTGACTTTTTGTGTGCCTGTTCACTGTTGAGTAGGATTGCTTGCTTATCCTAAAATTGATTCGATCCAAATCCAACCTCTGACCAAATGTTAT
>JAWWMW010072187.1:0-14069 GCA_035048345.1 Echeveria elegans | reverse complement strand
TTTTTAAAGTTTTTTTGATAATTCTTTTGATTTTTTAAAGTTAATTAAAGAGAAACGGGTGGCTTTTACTAAAAAAATATTTTTATGGGTGGTTTTGACTAATATCGTATTTTACAGATGACGAATTCAAAAACTCATATTTTATGGGTGGTTTTTGCTAATAAACTCTAAATATTACTTATCAATTTACTATCTTAATAGTAAATTGACATCATTTGATGATAAAATGTGATTAATAGACTGAATGAAGCAAATCGGTCGACTCGATAAGGCCATAGGGTCACTGAGTCATGTGTTTAACTGGGTAGACCCGAGGATCGATGTATGAGTCGACTCAAAATTTTAAATATTTAAAAAAATATGTATTTAAATAATTATAATATATTTTTTGTGTATACATATATTTAACACAAATAACTAAATAAAATATCTATTGTTCATTAAAATCAGCATCATAAAAATTAACTTTTAAGATTATAGTAGAATTTTTGGACGATTGATGGATTTAGGAGCGACGAATTCTTCATTATTATCGTTGATTTTTAATTTTTGATATTATTTTTTATTTCATATTAAAACCAGATATAATCATAAGTATAAGTTATTCGACAGATTAATAAGTTAGCTTAGTTGGTTAGTGATGGAGTGGAGTTCCCAAATGTCCATGGTTCAATCCACGCTTCATGCATAAAAAAAATTGCGTGAACCGATCCACCGATTTTCCTCAAAACTTGCCGGTTCAATCAGGGTGGACCGAGATGGCCGAATAGAACCGATCGGACTGGTCGGTTCCGTCCGGTTTTATGAACACGGGAATGAAGTGTTAAACCAAATCAAAGATGAATGAAGACACTTACATGTAGTATCAAACCAAAGTCATACATGAACACCAAGCAGTGGGACAGTGAGCACCATTATCAATCGAAATGTGAAATCTTATTAATTATGAGAAGTGGAGAATAGAGAGCAAATACTAAAAGAGATAAATCTTAGTTTTAAACATGTACACTGAATCAGTGTCTTGGAAGCTCCCTCATAAATTATAAGCAAACAAAAATACCCGACATCTCATGTCTCTAATTTATTTGACCAAATCTTCAATTCAATGCCTCACCTTCATTCCACAAATGTTAAGTGTATGGCACTCCATGTTCTCAAATCTCAATCACTGTCCGTCAACTGTCTTAAAACTTTACTTGTTCAATGTTTTCCAGGTTCTGGAATGGTTTAGATTTAGTAGACATGAACCTTGTTCGTGGACAGCATTTAATGTGTATGCTTTTCCCGTAACTCTGGGTTCCAAAATTAATTTTCTAACATACTATAAGTGTTTACTGTTCAAACTCAAATAATCGTGATTTTGATTAACCCAACATTTGAAATAAATTTGATGGTAATCTTTTTTTATTACAATTTCTAAGAATGGGAACAAAGTATACATAAATGTATACAACACGGAAACGATGTACGGAATCAAGATTAATGTATGATAATGACAAATTGAAAATCGATCATCGATCAACATCACTTTCGATAACAATACAGAATAATAAATAACAATAAACACCAATAAAAAACTAATCAATCTAACAACGAATTGCTAGATGCTTAAAATAAAAATCTCTCATCCATCACCGGAACTAGTCGTAGATGAAGAGAGAAATAGACGCCTCTCATCCTCCATAGGATTGCGCCGCATAAGAGGAGAGAAATAGTAACTGAGTTCATGTTAGAGGGGTAATATGGAATAGAGATCAGTCATTAATTCCAAATATTCCTTGCACAACCATCACCAGCAGAAAGCAACCCGACACCCTTAATGAACCCACGCAATCCCGGCGCCCAATTCCCTCGTGCGAAAGCCTCCTTAAGAATTTGATCATCCGCACTATATGAGACAGCTCCAATAAGAACCTTTGACAATGACATCTATCTTACTCCTTGGAAAATATAAGAGGCGACTCTCAACAAATCCGAAGTAACATTAGTGCTCGAAGCCTGCCTTATAATACCCTCAACTTTATTCAGGAAAGTCATCACAATAACCTAATTCGACGAAGTGATATACGAGTACGAGTAAAAATCCTAGCGCATCAGTTCCATCATCGGTGGTCACCATCAGTGGCGGCTGCAACTTGTGAGGAGTGGGGTCAACTAACCTAATTTCAATTAATATGTATAATTATAGTATAATTAATGTAATTATCATTATATTTAATATTATTTGACCCTACTAAAATATTTTAATTTGGCCCCACTTGAAAATGACTCCATTCGAAAATTATTCTGTATCCACCACTTGTCACCATGATGCTTAGACGGCCATCTAATTTTTACGGTCGCTTTCATTTCCGATCCAAATCCGCGAATTACCACTGCCAACCATTCTCCTATTCATCATCAATTTGGTGTTTGGAGGAGTTGCCGAATTCACCTTGATGCTCGGACAACCCGAAATCGTTTGAGTGTTTCCAACCGGTGTGTCTAAATTTGATGGTAATCTAAAGTGAAAATTACGTAACATTTTAAACTTAAATTTTAAATTGAATAATCGTACAAAATTATTTTAAATTCAATTTATACATATTTTACAATATTTTGACACATATTCCGTTTTTACAAAAAAAAAAAAATTAACATTCCTCATTACTTCATAGTTTAACTTTTATTTTTCTTTCAACTGTAGTTTCTAAAAAGGTTAAATACACGATTTTATCATTTAGTACATTTTAACTTCGAACCGTTGACCATAAGGTTCCAAGACTGGAATTCCAACTAGCGAGACATCACCATGAACTTTGAAATAGATCTTGAAATGAGAATCTAAAGATTACCTCTTATAGTTCATCAAACATAGCAATCTGAAGTTGATATAAATAAGAAACCGATCAGAAAAAACCCTCTATTTATAGGTATAACATGCCTTATTAAAAATATCATATGCCAAATTATCAATTTTTGATTTTTGACAAGTTTGTTAAATTTATAGTAATAATTCCAATAATTTGCAGCACAAGCCCCAAGAAGAGAAGTTCTGACAGCGAATGGCGCGCGAATAAATCCGAATCATCGGGTGGGATTATTTTCCCTTATTTAATTTATAATTATTTATTTATAATTTGCAATCAATTAACTTTTCTGTCATCTTCTTCATCACCACCCTCTGCAAATCAACACAAACCAGATGCATCTCATCTTTTTCAGCATCCAACCCTCAAATCAATTCACTCACCTGCACGTCTCTGACTCCCACAAACCCATCTTCACAAATTTCACAAATTTTAGGTTTTTTTTTTCCTTTTCCATTATTCAAAATGGCAGCAGTTGCAGATTTTATTTCATATATTTATTAATAAGTTTTCGCTGAAATTAATGTTGGTGTTCCTTTTGGCAGATTCCAAGACGCCTTTTCTGTTGGGTCTTCGCCAGATTCTGGATCCGAGATTTTCCTGCTTTTCATCATTTTTCCAGTATGTATTTATTTGTATTTTTATTAATCTTTTTACCCTCTGTTGCTTATCTTTTATTTGATTTACTAAGGAAACTGAGACTGCTGAGAATAAATTTCATGTCACACAATCTGAGACTTGAATGTGTTTTTTTGTTTTGTTTTGGTTTTGTAGGAGAATTTGGTTTGGCCGGTTTAGGAGTTGAGTTATATCGCCAAGAGTGTGTATTTGGCCTTTTGTTTTAAAGAAGGATGAACAACTCGGTGTCCGAAAGGAGTTTTTATATTGAGAGTGATGATGAGGATGAGGAGAAGTTTATCAAACAAGAGGATGATGAGGAGGAGGATGGAGGCAATGTCTCCGATTCATCGGAGTCTTCTACAGAACATCATCAGCAGAATAAGCCTAATTCTTATACTACTTCCTGGCCTCAAAGTTACAGGTCGTGCACTTTTTTCTTTGAGATAATTTTTTTGTTGCACAAATTTGGAGTTTTTGGGCATTTAATTTCGTCAAGAATATATTTTTAGTGGTGATTGGTAAGGTAGTTTTGGAAGAAGTGTGAACTGATTTGTGTCAACTTTTTCTGAGTGTGTGCAGGCAGTCAATTGACATGCTTAGTAGTGTACAGTCACCAAGTATTGGTTTTTTGGGGACTCCTACATTGTCGAGATTAGGAAGTTCATTTCTTTCGTCGTCTTTAGTGAGAAGGCACACTCCTGAGGTGCTGCCTGGATTGAGCAAGCCTCTTCTACCAACAGTTGAAGATGAGCAGCAACTACCGCCAAAAAGGCGCAGTTCACATCTACTGTTTCCTCCGAGGAAATCATCCATTAGGCAAACTGAGGCGTCTTTTAAAGCGTCCCAGCTGTTGCATGAAGTTCCCATTCGTCAGAGTACTTTCGGTCAAGCTGTGTTGAACGGTAATTTAAAGTGTGTCTGGCTTACAAAGTCTCAGTAGATTCATGATGTTGTTTCAAAAGCCAAAGTTCAAGAGTGCTCATTGTTTTTGTCGTTGACATATGGTTTTTTGCAGGCATGAATGTTCTGTGTGGCGTCGGGATCTTATCAACTCCTTTTGCTGTTAAAGAAGGAGGCTGGGCTGGCCTTTCAATACTGTTTTTATTTGCTCTTCTTTCATTCTACACTGGACTTCTCTTAAGATACTGTCTAGATAGTGAGCCTGGGCTCGAGACGTACCCAGATATTGGCCAAGCGGCATTCGGAACCACAGGACGTATTGCTATATCGGTAAGACAGTGATTCCGGTTTCTTAAACTTAGTCACATTTACAGAAGAGATTAATGCCAAGTTATCATGAATGTGATTTAACATTACAGCTTTCCATACCAAGCTTCTGATCATGTTCTTTGTCTTCGAAATGTGTTTGCAGATAATATTATACGTGGAACTATATGTAAGTATCTCTGTCCTTACATCGACTTTGATTTTTGTTGCTTTAACTGAAGGACCTTAGAAGGCTATAACAAGAACTGCTGACTTGTTTGAGAACGAGAATGCAAACTCGTGCCGTTTTTCGTCTGCTTAACATTTTGACAGCCTAATCGAAGGGAACATTATATGCTTCCTAGACAAATATAAAGCTTTACGCTGTTTTCATGAAGACAAATGTGTGTCACATATAATTCACATGATAAGATGGCTTAAACATGAATTTGATTTTTCTGGGACAGCCTTGCACTTAAGGATTGCTATTCATTGTATTACATTATATTCTGCGCAACTAGTTTTAACGACAAATGAGTAGGGAATCCATGTAGATATGATCAACTAATCCGTTACTACTTCCTGATTCTACTCATGTAAGTATTCATTGTATTACACTAATGTAAATGGAAAGTTCTGCAGGCATGCTGTGTGGAATACATTATTTTGGAAAGTGATAATCTGTCATCCTTGTTTCCAAATGCCCACTTAAGTCTGGGAGGGCTTGAGCTGGATTCACATCGTCTGTTTGCACTGATAAGCACCTTGGCCGTCCTTCCAACTGTTTGGCTCCGGGATTTAAGTGTTTTAAGTTACTTGTCAGGTACTTGGCAATTTCACAAACTTGTTCTAGCCCAGCAACTGCAATGTTTTAACTTGCATTAGAGTCTGTGTCTGGACTACATCAGTTTTCTTTATATTCGAGATATAGTATTTCAGAAGGTAATATAATGCTTCTTTTCATTTCAGCCGGCGGAGTTATAGCATCAATATTGGTGGTGGTTAGCTTGTTTTGGGTCGGGACAGTGGATCATGTTAACTTTCATAGCAAAGGGACCGTGCTGAACCTTGGCACGCTTCCTGTCGCTCTTGGACTGTATGGTTATTGCTATTCTGGCCATGCTGTTTTCCCCAATATCTACACGTCAATGGAAAAGCCACACCAATATCCTATGGTTCTTTTAACTAGGCAAGCTGCATTTGATGTTCTTTCTTGATCCTCAAAATTTGTGAATTACTTTTTAACATTGGTTCATTTCTACTTTTGTGAGCACAGTTTTGGTATATGCACTTTGATGTACGCAGGAGTTGCCGTAATGGGCTACATTATGTTTGGGGAATCAACAGAATCTCAGTTCACTTTGAACATGCCTAATGATTTACTCGCCTCCAAAATTGCAGTCTGGACAACAGTATGTACTGTATCTATTTATCATTTTAGTATTCCATTTTTATGGTATTTGGAGGAACAGGATGTTATTGTTAGATTATCAAAAGTTCTTGACCTTTTGTTGAATCGGCTTATTGACCTTGTATCTGTTCTCCATTTTGCAGGTCATCAACCCGTTTACAAAATATCCTTTCTTCGCAATCGGGGTTCATACTTGATAGACATATGCTACTACATTTTTTCGCTTTTCAGATTTTATTTCCTTAACATGTCTTACATATGCATTGACCATAACTCCAGTAGCATTGAGTTTGGAAGAGCTTATACCATCAAACCAGCTTAAATCTCATATCTATTCCATCCTCATCAGAACGGCGCTGGTGATCTCTACACTACTTGTGGGTCTATCCATCCCTTTCTTTGGTAAATGTTCCCACTTAATCCTTCAGTTTCTCCCATCAATTACCTTGACGACAGTTTCATGTTCTGACACAAAATATACAGTCTGGTTTATGTTCGTTCACTCAGAAATTATATCTCAAACATTTTGCAGGTCTTGTGATGGCGCTCATTGGATCATTCCTGACTATGCTTGTTGTAAGTTTCATCATACTAATTTAAATTTCATACCACTCTGCAGTGCATTTGCTGTATAAATATGCGTATCCTCATTATTTTTCTCCAACAAGTGAAACTAACATTTCTGTTCATGCATTTCCTCGTTGGTAGACGCTCATCCTTCCGTGCTTGTGTTTCCTGAGTATTTTGAAGGGCAAGATAACTCGACTCCAGGTACTGCAACTTACTGCAAGAATAGCATTCAGTAAATTAGCTGCAGGTTAACTGTTTTTTATTTGGAACTTTCCACGCGCGCAGGGATGTATTTGCACATTTATCATCGCAGTAGGAGTGATATCATCAGGATTCGGAACATATTCAGCCGTATCCAAGATCATCCACAGCCTGGGCTGATAACTCACCCTCCACCATCTCAACAAGATCATCATGTTCCAAGTAAAACCACATCATAATATGATTCTGTAACTCATCAAAACTGCATACTGATTTGTTTCATATTTATATGTTGTTGTTGTTGTTGCCCCTCAGTGTGATATCCATCTACTAATAAAATGTTGAAATTTTAGAATTGCTCCGCATAAATTATTTGTCAAAAAATATATAAAAACAGTCCTCGAAAAATCGGAGAACCATTATTGACGTAAGAACGTGAGAATCACTAAAACTTCCTTTTTTATGTTTATCGAATTAATGTAAAAATATTTAGAAAAAATTGTGTTCATAATGAACATCATAAAATAAATTTAGTGGTTCGTTAATTTTTATTTTTATTTGATCCAAATTCATTCGAGAGAAAAAGTTTTCATTGAGTTATTCTAATTTGTTTTCATTTTACACGGACAAAAAAACACATCATTATTTTCCCCTCAGTTTCCTTTCCAACCCGCAATTTTTCGAGGAACAGAGCCCAACAAAATACTAATATTTGTGTTTTGTAAGGTCCGTTTGGTTGCGGGGTAAAAACGAGATGAAAGAAAAAATTAAAATAAAATATATGATTGATTGTAAAGAAAAAATAAAATATACAGAATTAGATCAAATTTTACTTTTAACTTTCTTAAAAGAAAATAATTAAAAATAATAATTTTTTCAAAAAGTTGTAAGAAAAATTTAATCTCATTTTACCTATTATTTTCATTTTTTTTTTACTTACAACCAAATATACATTCCTTTTTTATTCAATTTTTTTTTTAATTTTTTTCCGCAACCAAACAACCTTGAAATACAAAATTTGATTACTCAGCGCTCCGAACATTTCTACAACTTCTCCATCTTCTACAGACTCCGCCGCCGCCGGGAGTTATGTCGCTGCAATCCTCACGCGCCTCTCCTCCAACTATTCGGTTACACGTTTTATCATCAACAATCCGATTTCCACTTACTAAAGCGATTTCCTTTTCTACCAACAACAGGATCTCGAAATCAATCGCAATCTATCGTTCAAATGGCACTGATGATGCAGCTTGGAGGGATGGAAGGGATTTGCAAGACTTGCCAGTTTCGATTGACCTAAATCCAATTTGCAGCGAGGCTCAGTTTGATCAAGTTGTTGCTGAGGCTCAGCTTAACCATGAATTGCTCATTGTAGTTTGGTACGTATTGTGACTTCTCAAAGTTGTCGTTTTTTTAGTTATCAGAAACTATATATGGGTTCGTCTTTGATGGTTCTGAGAATGTAGGATGGCGAGCTGGTGCAGGAAATGTATATACTTGAAACCCAAATTAGAAAAACTCGCGGCTGAATATTATCCCAGGTTTGGTATCATTGTTGGAATCTGGTGTTGGATTCTGATTTTTTAATCTTTGTTATGCGGATTTAATCAGTGAAAGATGATTTGTATTTCATGAGATTTTTTTCATTTGCCGATTCTATAAGTTACCCTCTAATTGCAAACAACTGAATAAGATCCATTTGAAAGTTCGTATTGTTTGATGGGTGTAATATTTGTTTTCTGTGATGTTTTTTTCTTTTCTCTTTCATACGATGGCAATGAATTTTGCTTTTGATGCCACAGGTTGCGGTTTTATTGTGTCGATGTCAATGCTGTTCCACACAAGCTGGTTTCTCGCGCTGGAGTAACCGTAAGTCTCTTTCTTAGCTTTTCAGGTTTTTTGTATGCTATGGACAAATAAGGGTTTCACATTGTCCTCAAGACACTTATTGATGCTTTAAATTTTTTATTACCCTCACCAATGAACTGTTGATTGCTGACAAGGGACGAAAATCCTTGGCGTATACCTCTTATGCCTTGTTTAGCATTCACTTACGGTTATGCACATGTTGAAATTACCACGTCATATGCTTTGAGGTTTTACAACCATCAACTGTCTGGTTATTAAAGGTTTGTTCTACGTTTCATGTGCTGGATTTCTTGGGACTACGGAACTTTTGCAGAAAATGCCAACCATACAGGTAGTGATTTTTCACTGCATTTATGCTAGTTAAGGAAAAAGTACAGACATTTTTCTCCAGTTCTGATGTGCCAAATGCTTTCAACAGCTCTGGAAGGACAGCAAAAAACAAGCGGAAGTTATCGGTGGCCACAAAGCATATTTAGTTGTAAATGAAGTTCGTGACATGATTGAAAATGAACTTACAACTAGTTAATTCCCCAGTTTTACATAGGCAACTTTTTTTTCTTCGGCATCTTCTGTACATGTTCATTCAGGGCTAAACACAGGAAAATATTCTCTGTGCAAATGCAAGGGGTGAATATGGTCCTGGAGTCTGACAACACTTAAATTATGAGAAATTTTAGGTGAAATTTTCTTCACTCATTAGTGAGATTCTGAAAGTGAAAGAATGCATGAATATGGGCGCTTACCGTTGGGGGTGTGAAGAT
This sequence comes from Echeveria elegans, assembly GCA_035048345.1. NCBI lineage: Eukaryota > Viridiplantae > Streptophyta > Magnoliopsida > Saxifragales > Crassulaceae > Echeveria > Echeveria elegans. The sequence continues at coordinate 4,581 of JAWWMW010072187.1, read as the reverse complement.
CCATATTTAATTTTCTTTAGGCCCTGAAACATGGAGATAATTCAAATAACTGGGAAGGCTGCAGTCAGTAAGCTACGTCGCTACAACAAAGAGATACTTGAGGATTTGTGAGCCGGTTTGGTTTTCATGGAACGTGGCACTTTGCCTGATATTGGACCACCATCGGCTCATAAGGGAACTGGATGGGGACGCTGTTGGCAGCTGTCGGTGGCGCGGTGCCTCTTTAAGATTACTGAAGGATAAGGTTGGATCATTGAAGGCAGGTTGATGCGGAATACTGCATTGAAATTGTACCGTTAGTATAAATTTGAATATCTGCCAACAAAGTCAAATAAGTTGACTTTTTATTTAAAAAATGGCGACAATCTCCGACTCAAGCCATCCAAGAGTTTGGGCTTTTGAGGGTGTCAAACTAATTAAATTGATTCAACTCAATTCGTTTAAATCTATTCAATCCATTTACATGTATTAAATAGATTAGAACATTTAATTCATTTAAAATTCAACTATTCAATTCATTTTGTCACCTCTACCTTTGACCTCCGGTGACCAGAGCTGCTACTCGAGCACTTTATGTAAGGTTAATTACAAAAAAAACAAAGTGTTTAATCAAGACAACCCTATAATTTAAGAAATCCATAGGATTATATTCCTAATATAAATGCAACTCTGATAAGTATCACCCACATTGCCATAATCTTAATCTTACTTCTACATTCGTTTTTTTCACTGATGTTTTTTACTCTTAGTAATTATTAATGGTTAACATTATATTTGTATATACATCAAAAAAAAAACATTATATTTGTATACAACTTTGGTTCAAATAAAAAATTAGCTAATATAGTGTTCTCACATTAAAATGAGTTCTCATTGGAAGTTTACAGTACCATTTTGTTTCGGTTCTAACTTAAAATATAAAGTAGAAACTAATTTTTTTATATGTTTAATTAGAAACTAATTAAACTCATTTATCTTGTTAAATCTTAAATGAATGGAAAAATGAGTAACATATTTTTAAAAATATAAATAACATTATACATATAAATGGTTGATTGGAATTTGGAAACATTATTTTTGTTTTCCGAAATGTGTGGTTTTCTCAACAAATTGTTTTTTTTAACACCTTATGAACCAAAAGATGATATCCAATAATTAACCATTTAATTAATGAAAGAGCGTGTTTTACATGAAGTTGATGTCGAAACTTTGGATGACATCCCAGTATTGATGGAGGTGTCATTTGGCCTGCACATTAATTAGTAATTATGTACTTGAATTAGATAGATATATTATATAATAATCTTGTACTACATGTATCGGAAAAAAAATGAAAGAGTGTCACTAAAAAAAACCAATTTTCAAGAAAAAAAAAATAATCTCATCGACACAAACATGAAATCCAAAATATATTTCGCTTGTAGAATCTGGCAACGAAATCTGAGCGGTTGATATCGAATCCAACGGTGTGGATAGCACTGTGTCACCCTTACGCGTTCCACAAGCCACAACACAAATTACAAACATTTTGTTTGTAAGAACAGAAGGGGTTTCGTTTGGTTTGGTTCGGAAAAAAATTGATCGATTCAATTGAATTCAGGTCGACGAGGAGAGTTTCGCGTGATCGTGATCTCGTCTTCTTCCTCCTCCACAATCTTCTCATTCAACACCTTCTCATTTTGTTATGGAGAATTTCATGCGCTTCTCTTGAAACCCTCCTCCTCTCTACTATTTTTTATTTTAATTTTTTTTTTGGGGTAAGTTCCAGCTCCGCTTTTCATGTTCAATACGTCACCTTCGAATTCATCATGGAGTTGGGTTGTTGAGTTTGTATACATTCTGGGTGTGGGCGTGGTTAAAGGTTTGGTTTTTTTTTTGGTTTTTTGATTGGTGGATTGTGTGCATTTGTTTTTTTGTGTTTTCTGTTGGGTTTATGAGCTGAGGTGTTTCACTTTCATGTGAAATCTGTTGGCCATGAAACATTATTGCATAATTGTTTCAGATTGACGAACTTGAGTCTAAAGATTGTGATATTTCCATCTGGGATGTGTATAGGGTTTTCTGGGATTCAATCTGTGGAGTTAGTTGTTGTTGTGTTGATTTTTTCCATCTATGATGTGTATAGGCTTCTCTGAAGACATTATATTTGGTTTGTTGGAGTGTTAGGTCATTGAAATTAGGACCAGTTGGGGGACTTTCCGAATTTTTGAAGATATATTGCACTAGACATAGTAGAAGTTTCGTGTGTTGCATTAGGTACAGCTTGTTGTATGTATTATATAACAAGTGGTTAACTGATTTCTGTTGGAAAATCAGATATGGCGTCTGATATTAATCTTCATCAGAATAGTGGGGACATTGGAGATAGTTTACAGAATGAGATTGCATTGTTGTCACGAGAACGCTATAATCAAGATATTGTGAATCAAGAGAGGGAATTAAGCATCTATAGAAGTGGCAGCGCTCCACCCACTATCCAGGGGTCGTTCAGAGCCGTAGGAAGTCTGTATCAAACTACAGATCTTCAAGATATCAGTAATAGTAATGGTGAAAGTATTAACAGTGGGTTTTTGACAGAAGATGAGATACGCTCTCACCCTGAGTACCTATCATATTATTACTCACATGAAAATATTAACCCACGGCTTCCACCTCCATTATTGTCCAAGGAAGACTGGCGGGTGGCCCAAAGATTTCATGGTGCCACATCATCGATAGGAGGAGCCGATGATTGGAGGAGAAAGCGAGTAACAGATGATGGAGATCAGAACACATCTCTATTCTCAATGCAACCAGGATTGGGTGTTCCTGAAAATGAAAACAATTTAACAGAATTGAGGAATGCTGCTGGTAGAAATATGTTTAGGCAGACATCTTCTGGGTGGCCCAACACCGAGAGTAATGGTCATACAGTAATCCCTAGACCTGGAATGGGAGCTCGACGTAAAAGCTTTGTTGACATCTTGCAGGTGCTTCATTACATATTACTTTTCATATATCTTAAGAAATAGTTATTTTATAATTGTTCTGAAAAACTGAGTCCTTTAAGTGTTGTTCCAGTTACCTCATTGTCAAATAGCCTGATTGAGAGGGAAGCTTAGTGTTGGATTTGGTTGACGTTTATATGATCCTCGTGATTCTAGTGATTAACAAATTTAAAACTGGGTGTCTATTTGTGTCCTTTAAGATCATACTTGAATTCTTGACTCACTGATGTAAGATTGCAGGAAGGTCTTGAACGTCCTGGTCAAACAGAGCAATTTACTCGGTCAATCAGCCACAATGTCATCGGTGAACATGTAAGTACTACTGAAAATGAACTGCTGCAGGGCATTCCTTCTGGAGCATCAGCTTCCGGGCTGATCAGAGGTTCAAGACATGCTTCATCTTCTCAACTTTTTCCCTCTGCTATTGGCTCATCTCTCTCAAGAAACACAACACCCGAACCACATGCAGTAGTAAGGTCACCTGGTCCTGTTGGTGGTCCAGTTGTCTCAGTTGACCGAAATGACAGCTCCTCTGTTATCTCAGGGCTAGCTGATTTTGAAACTTCTCTATCATCTATCAGTCTTTCTAATGCGCAGTCTCATCTCCAATTCAAACCCAACCATGTTGCTGGACCTGTATTCAGTGCGCCCAATGGTCACATTCAGTCTTTACAAAAGCAATATTTTGATGGATATAAATCTGAGAAGCTTGTCACTTCTGCTAGTCACGGTGAACTACCAATAGCAAATGGATTCCTTGCTGGTCAGAGAGCTCAAGATGCTAATGAATCGAGAAGCCTTCGGAGAAGAGGGATTTCTTCTACAAACTCATATTCAAATGTCAATCCACCAGGATTTTCACACCCGAATGGACCCATGGCCTCTTATCAGAATAGCAACTTCCCAAACACACACTTCAATGGTCATAGAGAAAATGGGCATGCTGTACATAAAGATACTCAAGTTGACGCAGGTTGTGGTTGTGTTTGTTGTTCATTAAATTTCTATTAAAAATTGTATCCACTAGTAGATTCCTTGCTTAGAAGACTTAACTTGTACTTATGTGTATCATAAAATTTAGCAAGCAAACAGTTCAGGAAAAAATAGTTGCAGTTGTGGTCCCGTACTGATTACATTGTTTTTCTTTTTGATGTGCAGGTAATTCACAGCGAAGGATGTCAAATACAAGTCGCGGTCAAATGACATCTGGTATAATGGATGCTTCTTATGTGCATCAGGCATCTGGCTATCCATCCCAAACATTACCTAACCCATTCAATGTTGTGAATGGCGGTGTGCAAAGTGAATTTGTTGAGTTACAACAGGCATACTTTGAAGCCTTGCGTGCTCAACAGGAACAGCAATACGAGCTATCATTAAGCAATGGCATGAACCATGGGTTTCATTTGCATAACTCCTTTGGTCTTGTCACGCCTTATCGAGGAATGCCGATGGTGAATTCTCCAATTTCTGCATATGCAAGAACGAAAGCTTTTCAGAATGAGCAACAAGTGCATTTTCCTCTTGTTGGAACACCGGTGAGTGGTCAAAGAGGGGCATGGCACTCTGATAAGGCTACTAGCCCAAATGGTAG